>JAKTVG010000453.1:0-26889 GCA_030557085.1 Candida gigantensis
AAAAACGTCTAAATTCACATTTAATACTTTCAAGTTTTGCAAGTTGGAAAGTGTCAAACCTTGTAAATAGCCGTTATTCTGTTCACGAAACAATGCGATTTTAAGGATTTCAACAGTAGATGGAACACGTTCAAAAAATTTGCTGTCAACATATTCTACTGCCAATTCTTTCAAGTTAGGAAGTTTGCTCAAATTGGGTATTGGTACCTCGCCACGGAAATTAAAATCCTCTAAAGATTTGGGCAATAACTTGTCAAACCCGTCAACGCTAATTTTATTCACCTCGGAGGACATTCTCCCATCATGTACGGATAATGTTACAATTTGAAGCTTTGGAGCGGCATCTCTCAAAAAATCGGAAATATCATTTTTGCCGAAGCTATCACGAAGATGAACTGCTTTAGCCCCTTCCAAAAACCCTGGGTAATCAGCATACAATTGGTTTAACATTTCATACCCGCGTAAAGGTCGACCTGTAGAATTTATCCTGTTCTTCCTATTTATTTTAGCAATGATTGGTCCCAAATGAATACTTAAATCAGCTGGGCAAATGTTGAAACGTTTGTAAAATTTTACCATGTCGTCCATATTTTCAAAAATGAGGGCATCTCGAAATTTACCAAAAGAATAACCCCTATTCTGCTCATGACTGGTCAAAGCTACTTTTAAAGTACGAATGAATGGTAAAAGAACCGGTACCATTGGTTTTAATTCTGCCAATACGGGATATATGTCCACTGAAATATACGAAAACACCATTCCGCGGAGTTCTGCTGGGAGATTGCACAAGTTTAGCCAAAACGAAGGTGTTTCGACGGACATTTGGATTGTTTGGTTTTTAAAAAAAGAATCAACGTGGTTACGCTATTGCTTTGAATTTTGGCGTCTTTTATAAGTTATGACTGTCTTGAATAATAGCAAGTTTGAAAACTGTTGACGATAATATTGGTTACTTGGAAAGGAAAATAATACGAGAAACTCGAGCTATATTTACAACCGAAAAAGTGGTAATACAGTGTGGGAAGTATAGAATTGGGGGTTGTGCGAGACCTACCCCTAGTCTCTTTTCCAGACTTGATGTACGGAGTGATGTAATGGTTGAGTGTTAGTATATTTAAATTGAAGATCCCATTTCTTAGGCTTGAATAAGTGGCATGAATATCCATTGGATGCAGCTAGAATAATAATGGATTAGTTGAAGCTTGGTAGTTACCACTTGTCTTGCGATTTGCGAACCCGTTCTAGTTGGGGTAAACAACCACCATTTAACTGCACAACCTGGAAAACAGTTCTCGCGAAATTTTTAAACCTTGCACGACCATGCCACTTCTACCTTAAAGCAATTACAATGAATAAAGCATTGAATTTATAGTAGATCTGACTCCTTTATAGGCTTTGGTTACTAACATTTTGTTGATAATAAGGCTAATGTGTCTGTTGACTTCAAAAAGTGATTTTTTCCCTCTCCATTCCACTTTGCGGTTGGTGTAACGTTGCCTTCTCGGTGTATAAAATTTGAAGATACTACGTCACAAACTCTAGTTTAATAATACGAATCGATCATATAGTCATTGTTTAAACCAGTGACTCCTACAATCTATATAACATAATAACTTCAAGCTTCCTCTGACATCACATATACTTACATTCGAGATTTCTTCTACACGCGGCAGTGCTCGTATTATGGAAATGGAATCAATAGAAGGAAGGAAGGGGTCTAAGAGTACTGCATATAAGCTACAGATGAAATTTCAAGTCAGGACCCAAATTCCAGCAATCTTAAAACAAAACAAAAATACAACTTCAAAAATTCCTGCAAAGCAATCTTGTTACTTTCACTTGTATATCTTTCAATTGAATCAATACTTATTCAATCAATTGATTTTCAATAAAAAACTATTCTATTTGGGATGTCAGTAGCAACACCAGATGCCACTGCTGCAGTGAATGTATGTATTATTTGAAAAAGAAAAAAAGGTTAAGCTTTTTTTTTTACCATTATTTATTTTGTTTATCTAGATATAAGGATACTAACAACCACCCAAACAAGCCAAGTGACACATTTGAACCACCAAAGCAAGTTGAAATTAAAAACCAAGCACCATCACCTGAGAAAGCAATTGAACAACAAGTTGCTAATTCTGAAAAACAATCTAATGCGAACAAATCAACCACTTCATTGTCTTCTCTTTCAAGAAAGGGAAGTCAAACTTCATTGTTGACTCCAAGTGAAGATTTTGACATGTCTAATGTTAAAACAAAACCTCCTCCAAGACAATCAGTTGATCCAACATATCGTGGTTGGAAAGAAGTTGGAGGATTTGAACAAGATGATATATTGACTGCGGCTGATGAAACAGTTGATTTGTTATCTAAAGGTTCACTTTTCGACCAATACTTACCGTCCGCAATTTATGGAGATTGGTACCAGAATACTGGTTACTTGATTGTTGCAGGGTTGTTATCTTGGATCATTGGTTGGTTTAGGTTTTCTGTTGCACCTTTATTTTTTGTCATGATTGTCTTTTCTTTGTTGTATCGTGCTTCAGTAAAGAAATATAGAGGTGTTTTAAGAGAAGCTGCTCAGCGTGAATTTTCTGTCAAATCAATCGAAAATGATTATGAAACAATGGATTGGTGTAATTATTTCTTGGAGCAATTCTGGTACTATTTAGAACCTTCAATTTCCCAAATTGCCTGTGAACAAGTCAACCCTATTTTGGCAACCTCGCCCGCTCCTGCATTTGTTAAATCATTATGGCTTGACAGTTTTACTTTAGGTACAAAACCTCCTCGTATCGATTCGGTTAAGACATTGGCTGGTACTGCTCCTGATGTTGTTGTCATGGATTGGGGATTTTCATTCACTCCAAATGCCTTGGTTGATGCTAACTATAAACAATTAAAGAACAAAATTAATGAAAGAATTGTTGTTAAAGCTACTTTGTTTGGTATCACCGTTCCTATTGCAATTGATGATGTATCCTTTAAGGGTATGGCAAGAATCAGAATGAGATTGATGACTTCTTTCCCTCATGTTGAAACTATTAATGTTTCAATGTTGGAACCACCAATTTTCGATTTCAATACCAAAATGTTGGGCGAATCCACATGGTGGTGGGAAGTCTTGACCATCCCAGGTTTGTACCCATTTATTAATGAAATGGTTAAGAAATACGTTGGTCCAATGCTTTTATCTCCTTTGTCCTTTCAATTAAACGTTCAACAATTATTATCTGGTAATGCATTGGATTCGGCTATTGGTGTTTTGTGTATTACTGCAGATTCTGCTAGAGGCTTGAAAGGATTCAAGACTATTGGTAACACTTTAGATCCATATCTTACTTTTGGTTTCCATAACAAGGTCTTGGCTAAAACAAAAGTTATTGATGATACTAGCGATCCAGTTTGGAAGCAAACTATAAATATCCCAATTTCTTCCTTGTCTGAACCATTTAACATCACAGTCGTTGATTTCAATGATTTTAGAAAGGATAGACAAGTTGGTGCTATTCAATTTGACTTGGAACCATTGATTGACAATCCAAAACAACCAAATCTTACTGCTGCATTTTTGAGAAATAACAAACCTGTTGGGGAATTATCATTTGGACTTCATTTCATGCCTACCATTGAACCTGTCAGACAAGCCGATGGTGCTGTTACACCTCCTCCAGATTTGAATACTGGTATTGCTAGAATTCAAGTCATTGAAGCTAGAAACTTGAAAGGTGGTGAAAAGGGTGCTTCTACAAGTGCTGAATTAATAATCGATGGAAAGACTGTATTGACTACACCTGTGCAAAAGAATACCAACAATCCTGGCTGGGGAGCTACTACAGAACAAATTGTATACAACCGTGCTAAAGCTAAGGTTAGAGTTTTGGTCAAAGATAAATCTGGTAAAGTAATGGAACAAATCACCCATAGTTTGAATGAATTGATTGATGCTACCCAAATTGAGAGAACTTGGTTTCCTTTGTCCCTTGGTGGTGAAATTAGAATTAATACTAGCTGGAAACCTGTCGAATTGGAAGGTGCCAGTGGTGCTGGTGGTTACACTCCACCAATTGGTGCTATTAGAGTTGGTATTGAAAATGCAGAAGACTTGCGTAATTTGGAAACAATTGGAAAAGTTGATCCTTATGTCAGATTATTGGTTAATGGATTTGAAAGAACAAGAACAGTGGCCTGTGATTCTACTTTAGATCCAACTTGGAATGAAATTCATTATGTTACTGTCTCTTCACCAAATCAAAAATTGACAATCGAAGTAATGGATGTCGAATCACACTCTCCAGATCGTACCTTGGGTTCTTTCGATGTCAAATTGACAGATTTGATTCAAAAAGATGAAAAGGGTCAATATATTGAACACGTTGATAAAGCTCCAAAAACAGGTAGATTGATTCACAAGAAGGGACCTAAAGGAACTGTTACTTATACCTTGTCATTCTATCCAGCATTACCAGTAATGTCACTTCAAGATTACAAGGATGAAGAAGAAGAAAAGAAACAAATTGAAGAAGAGAAAAAGAAATTGGCTACAGAAGAAAAGACTGCAGAAAAGGAAGCTGTTGGTAAAGAAGACGTTGGTAACGAAAAAGAAGTTCAAAAAACCAAAGAAGAAGAAAATAAAACTAAAGAGGAAATGGAAGAAGAAGTTGAAGAAGATGATGCCTTTAGTGGTAGGTTGAGATTAACCTTGGATCAATTACTTGATTATAAGAGTGGTATATTGATTTATGAAATTCAACTGGGTAATTTGACTAAAGATGACGTTTTCTTACAATTCTATTCCGGAAATCAAGGTTATCCAGATTTCATTACTAGAGAAATTAAAAAGAAGAATGAAAAGATACAATCCACTGGTGATTCAGTTATTGCTGACTTGGACTGGTCCCAAACTCATATCAGATTGGTGAAGAAGAAAGATGATAATAGAGTCGATAAATGTGTTGCAGAGACTACCATACCAACTTTACAATTATTGAAAAATGGTTATAACAAGCCAATGAATGTTGAACTTTCTGGTGCTGGTAGTGCTGCTTTCAAGATTCAATTTTCTTGGATTCCATTGGTTTACGAATCTGGTATTCCACCTCAAGACTCTGTTGATAATTCTGGTGTTTTGACAGTTGAAGTTTCTAACGCAGAGGGCTTACCTGCTGCTGATAGTAATGGTAAATCTGATCCATTCATGCAAGTATTTTTGAATTCAGATAAAGAACCATTCACCAAAACCAAGACAATTAAGAAAACACTTGACCCAACATGGAACCATACTGCCACCGTTGAAGTTGCCAACAAATTTGATTCTGTTTTGAAACTTGTTTGTTATGATTGGGATATGGCCGACAAGAACGATTTATTAGGTATTGGATATGTTCATTTAAGTGAGTATGACGTGAAACAAGGATCTGCTGATTTTTCAGTTCAATTGGAAAATGAAGAAGGTGAACCTGCTGGTGTTGCATATGGTAAACTTTCCTTCAAACCAGAATTCATCTTGAATGTTAAACCAAAGAGTGCCACTGGTACCGGAATAACCAAAGTCGGTAGCATGGGTGTCGGTGTCGGTAAAGGTGTTGGAAAAGGAGTGGGTGCCGTTGGTAAAGGTATTGGTAAAGGATTAGAATTAGGTATTGGTGGTGGGATCAAGGGAATTAAAAAGGGTTTACATTTCGGGAAATCGGAATAGAGTTTCTTTTCTACAGACCATCAATGAATTTGGATTGTTTACTGGTCATGCTGTCAACAGATGATTTTTTTTTCTTAAGTAGGTGTATATACAAAATTGTTCCAATGTATATTGTATTGTTTAGTATTGTCTAGTATTGGTTAGTATTGGTTAGTAATAGTGTGTGCGCACACACATTGCACCTTCTAGCAAATAATCTCTGAGATGAGTTTCGATTTATCCGTTTGTGTTTGCGATGAAGCTATAACAGAAAGAGAGCATAGAAAAAAAATTTTTTTTTTTTTTTTTTCAATCCCTTGAATTGTATTTTCTTATTCCATATACAACAATAGAAACTAAAAGTCAATAGTAGTATTTATCATGGATATTTCTAAACCAGTGGGGTCAGAAATCACCTCTGTTGACTTTGGTGTATTATCTGATGAAGAAATTAGGAAATTATCAGCGAAACAAATCACCAATCCAATTGTATTTGATAATTTGGGTCATCCAATAAATGGAGGATTATATGATTTATCACTTGGTGCTTTTTTAAGAAATGTATGTTCAACTTGTGGATTAGATGAGAAATTTTGTCCTGGACATTTGGGTCATATTGAATTGCCTGTTCCTGTTTATAATCCAATGTTTTTCAATCAATTGTACATTTTTTTAAGAAGTACTTGTTTATATTGTCATAAATTTAAACTTTCTCAATTGGAACTGCATAATTTTGAATGTAAATTACATTTAATCCAATATGGATTGTTGTTGGAATGTGTTGAACTAGATAATATGTTGGCAACTACTTCAAAGAAGGATCTTGATAGTATTGATGATGATGATAACGAAGATGAGGAAACATCCGTTGATGAAAAAGCAAAGAAAGAATTGATGAGACGTCGTGAATTATTTGTTAAAAATGCTATTGAAAGTGCTTTGAAAGATGGTAGAACAAGTCCCAATGGTGTTATTACTGCCTCTGTTGCAGAAGAAAGAAAGGAAGTCATTCATGATTTTTATAAACGTTTATTAAGTAGACCAAAATGTGCTAATTGTGGAATGTATTCTCCAGGTTTTAGAAAAGATGGATTCACCAAGATTTTTGAAAACTCATTAACCGATAAACAAATCACCAATAATCGTGTCAGGGGTTTACAACGTCCAGATATGATTAAGAAAAATGGCAACAACAACAACAACAACAATGGCAAATCTACTACTGCAAGTGATCTTCCAAATATCAAACATAAAGGTGGATCCAAGTATGTGTTATCTACTGAGGTTAGAAATATATTGAAATCAGTATTCCATAAAGAACAAGATGTTTTACAAAAGGTTTTCCATTCTAGACCTTATCAACATGATCCAATCAGTGGTGATCTTTTCTTCAAGCAAAGTATTTTAGTACCACCTACAAGATTTAGATTACCATCCAAATTGGGAGATGAGATACATGAAAATGCCCAAAATGAATTATTATCCAACATCATTAAAACATCTGTTCTTATTAGAGATTTGAATGATAGAATATCCAATATGTATAAGGATAAAATAAGTGGAGAAGATAAAAAAATAATTTTCAATAGATTAATGAATTCTTTTGTCACTTTACAAAATGATGTTAATGCATTTATTGATTCTACTAAAAATCAAAATGCACCAGCAGGTAAAGTACCAAATCCAGGTATTAAACAAGCATTAGAAAAGAAAGAAGGGTTATTTAGAAAACATATGATGGGTAAAAGAGTCAATTATGCTGCTCGTTCAGTTATTTCACCTGATCCAAATTTAGAAACTAATGAAATTGGTGTTCCTCCAGTATTTGCCAAAAAATTGACATACCCAGAACCTGTCACTTCATATAATGCAGCTGAATTGAGACAAGCAGTAATTAATGGTCCTGATACTTGGCCCGGTGCAATCCAAGTACAAAATGAAGATGGTTCATTGATTTCATTGATTGGTATGACATTAGAACAACGTAAAGCACTTGCTAATCAATTATTGACACCAAGTAGTGGTGGGAATTCAGTTGTTGGGAAAAAAGTTTATCGACACATTAAAAACAATGATGTTGTAATTATGAATCGTCAACCAACATTACATAAAGCTTCAATGATGGGTCATAAAGTAAGAGTGTTACCAGGTGAGAAAACTTTAAGATTACATTATGCTAATACTGGTGCTTATAATGCCGATTTTGATGGTGATGAAATGAATATGCATTTCCCTCAAAATGAAAATGCTAGAGCTGAAGCATTGAATTTATGTAATACTGATAATCAATATTTGACACCTACTTCTGGTTCTCCATTAAGAGGTTTAATTCAAGATCATATTTCCGCTGGGGTTTGGTTGACTAATAAGGATACATTTTTCAATAGAGAAACATATCAACAATTGATTTATGGTTGTATCAGACCAGAAGATGGACATACTTTGAAAAATAGAATTGTTACTGTTCCACCAGCAATTTATAAACCAGAAATGTTATGGACTGGTAAACAAGTGATTACTACTGTATTGTTGAATATTAAACCTGATAATGTTCCAGGTGTAAATTTGATTTCTAAAAATAAAATCAAGAGTGATTATTGGAGTGAATCAAGTACTGAAAATGAAGTTATTTTCAAAAATGGTGAATTATTATCTGGTATTTTAGATAAATCACAATATGGTGCTTCTCAATTTGGTATTGTTCATTCATTACATGAAGTTTATGGTCCTACTGTTGCTGGGAAAGCTTTGAGTGTTTTAGGTAGATTATTCACCAATTATATCATGACTACTGCATTCACTTGTGGTATGGATGATTTGAGATTAACAGATGAAGGTAATAGTTGGAGAAGTGATATATTGAAACAATCAGTTGATATTGGTAGAGTTGCAGCCACTGAAGTGACTAATTTAGATGAAGATACCAAAAATAATAATGGTGAATTATTGAAGAGATTAGAAGAAATTTCAAGAGATGATAATAAATTGGGTATTTTGGATGCAATCACTCAATCTAAAGTCAATGCAATTACTTCTCAAGTTGTTTCTAAATGTGTTCCTGATGGTACCATGAAAAGATTCCCATATAATTCTATGCAAGCAATGGCTTTATCTGGTGCAAAAGGGTCCAATGTTAATGTTTCTCAAATTATGTGTCTTTTGGGACAACAAGCTTTAGAAGGTAGAAGAGTTCCAGTTATGGTTTCCGGTAAAACATTACCATCATTCAAACCATTTGAAACTGATGCAAGAGCTGGTGGATATATCAAACAACGTTTTTATTCTGGTGTTAGACCACAAGAATATTATTTCCATTGTATGGCTGGTAGAGAAGGTTTAATTGATACGGCTGTTAAGACATCTAGATCTGGTTATTTACAACGTTGTTTGACTAAACAATTGGAAGGTGTTCATGTGAGTTATGACAATTCTGTAAGAGATGCAGATGGTACTTTGATTCAATTCCTTTATGGTGGTGATGCAGTTGATACCACCAAACAATCCCATATGAATCAATTTAAATTTTGTGTTGATAATTATGATGCATTATTGACGAAATATAATCCTGGTGAAATGACTGATAATTTGGACACAGAACATGCATTATCATATTCTAAAAAAGTTCGTAAATCATTAAAGAAACAAAAAGATGTACCACATTATGATCAAATAGTGAAATATGATCCTGTTTTAAATGTTTATAATCCATCCAAATATTTGGGTTCAGTTTCTGAAAAATTCCAAGAAAAATTAGATGATTATGTTGTTGCTAATCCATTAGTTTTTGCTCATTCTAAAGAAGAAGCTAAATCTACTGGTAAATTAACAGAAAAGAAATTTAGAGCATTGATGCAATTGAAATATATGAGATCTTTAATTGATCCTGGTGAAGCAGTTGGTATCATTGCTTCTCAATCCATTGGTGAACCATCTACTCAAATGACATTGAATACATTCCATTTTGCTGGTCATGGTGCTGCAAATGTTACTTTAGGTATTCCACGTATGAGAGAAATTATCATGACTGCATCAGCAAGTATTAAAACCCCACAAATGACATTACCTATTTTAAATGATGTTAATGATGAACAAGCAGATGTATTTTGTAAATTTGTTGCAAGAGTTGTTATGTCTGAATTTATTGATAAAGTTACAGTCACTGAAACTACTTCTCAAGATAGTGATGGATCTAATAGTAGATCTTATGTCATTAATTTGAAATTTTATTCTAAACAGGAATATGAAACTGAATATGATATATCTCAAGAAGAATTAGAAGATGTAATTACGAATAAATTTTTACATGCATTGGAATCACAAATTGTTAAAGAAGTCAAGAAACAAAAGAAACCAGATTATATGCCAACTGTTGGAAAATCAGCAGGTAAGACAGATATTGAAACAGTTTCTGGTAAAATCAAAGAAATTGAGGCAGATGATGATGATGAAGATGAAATTGATGAAGATCATGATGAAGAACAAGCTAAACAAAATGTCAAACAACAAGTTTCTTATGAAGGTCCAGATGATGATGAAATTGAAACAATGAAGAAAGCTGAAGAAACTAGTGATGAAGAAATGGAAGATGCTAATAGTTCAAGTGATTCTGATTCTGATTCTGATTCCGAAGAAGACGAAGACGAAGATGTTGATATGGATAAGAATGAACCTACATCAGCAGAATTATCACGTTCCGCTAAAGATCGTCAATTAGAAGTGATATCTGCTCATAATATGGTAACCAAATTTAATTTTGATGATGAAGATGGAGAATGGTGTGAATTTAAATTAGAATTGAATGGTAATGAAACACAAAAATTGTTAATGGTCAACATTGTTGAAGATTTATTACGTAAAGTGGTTGTTCGTGAAATCCCTCATATTGGTAGATGTATTCATCCTGAACCAGATGCTAAAACAGGTAAAAGAATATTAACTACAGAAGGTGTTAATTTCCGAGCAATGTGGGATCAAAATGCATTTATTGATGTCAATGGTATAACTTCAAATGATGTTCATGCCGTATTGAAAACATATGGGGTAGAAGCAGCAAGAAATACAATTGTTAATGAAATTTATAGAGTTTTCGATACTTATGGTATAAGTGTTTCATCTCGTCATTTGGATTTGATTGCTGATATGATGACTAGAGAAGGTACTTATTTGGCATTCAATAGACAAGGGATTGATACAAGTACTTCTGCATTCATGAAAATGTCATATGAAACAACTTGTCAATTCTTGACTAAAGCAGTATTGGATGGTGATCGTGAAGAATTGGAATCTCCTTCTTCAAAAATTGTAATGGGTAAATTATCAAATGTTGGTACTGGTTCCTTTGATGTTTTTGCACAAATGCCAAAGTTATAAAGAAAAATGCGTTGTTGTTGTAAATTATAGATGAAGAAAGTTGCAAAAATAAATTTAAAAAAAAAAGATATAAAAAAAGACTCTGTTTCATAGATTTATTATATTAAAATTAAATGTATATTATTAAGATTATTTTGAATAATTTAATGTTTTTTAGTATTAAAATTTGTTGAAAAACATCTCTAAAATATCAAAAAAAAAAAAAAAAAAACCCCTAATTAGTACAATTTTAAACAGATTTTACATAAAATATAATATCCTATTTTTTTTTTATTTTCCATTACTACTAATTATACCACTATTAATACATATATATATAAATTAAAATTAAAAAAGCTAACATAAGAACCAAAAAAACTTATATCTAATTGAACAAACGTTAATTTTTACGGAATTCATTCAACACCGGATAAATCAGTTCAAAAGCATCATAAATTTCTTCCCTTTTTTTAGCACCAGTTAAAACAATTTTCCCAGAAACAAATATAAGTAAAACAATTTTTGGTTTAACCATTCTATAGATCAACCCAGGAAATAATTCAGGTTCATAAGATGAGAAAGTACCATGAGCAAATGCTAAACCTTCCAAACGAATGGCAAATTTAACATCTGTTGATCCAACAATATTTTGAATTTTAAAATCACAAAATTTAGCATTAAATCCTAATTTTTGTATAATTCTAGCATATTTTCTTGATGCTAATTTTGAATCATCTTCAGATTTTGCACCAGTAACAACCATTTTCCCCGATGCAAATATTAATGCTGTTGTTTTAGGATCCCTGATTCTCATAATGACAGCAGCAAAACGCTTTGGATTATATTCGGCATTACGGGCATGTAATGCAATCGTCTTAAGGTCGAGTCGACAATCAAGATTAACCGTCGCTACAATGTTTTGTAGTGTCGGAACAATACCAATACCACCATCAGTATCCTCTTGTTTTGGTTCGTCAACATCTTCCTTCTTGATGACATCAACATCTCCTCCTCCTCCTCCTCCTTCTTGTTTCACCTTCTTCTCCTCCTCCTCTATTGCCTTCATAAAGGACTTTGCTTGTTGGGGATTTGTTGGATTTGTTGGTGGTAACTTCAAATCCATATTTGTGTGGGTGGTATATGCAGGATACACAAGTAATTTTGTGAAAGGCCCAAAAAAAAAACAAATTTCTGGAGTGAGGGAACTCGCGAAGTATTTATACTCCTTGAAATTGTCCGGGTAACTTAACTCTTTTTTGAAAATAGCAACAGAAAAAAGAACAAACAAAAAAAAACCTTATCTAAGGTTATGTTTGCTACACAGAAAAAAAATATAATTTTACTTAAAAGAGAGACTCCGCCGCCGCCCATCTGGTTCCACAGTTGGCACGCGTCACTGCCCTGAAAATGGTACCACAGAAAAAAAAGAGTTCGTGGTAGGGTGGTAGGCGGGGGGGGGGTCGGATCGGTGGTGACGTGTAATACCACACGATGTGTTACTGTTTATAGAATACTCAATCAGCTCAGACATTCCAAATACAAGATAAATACAACTTCAATAATATATTCTATTGTTCAGTCTGTATTTAATGGGGGGAAAGTACCAATTGATATATCTATATTTGTTTCCCTGTCCATAAGATGTCTTTATGATTTCTGACCAAGATATCAGAATGCGTCACATCATGTATACTTTTTATCTTTGTATGTCTAGTTTATCTTTTGTCTTTTAGCTCCAAAGAAACTTGCAATGTCTTTAACCTTGTTAATCTTGTGATGCAGTTTAGCTTCAAAGTCCAATTTCGGTTGTTTAACATCCTCTTCTTCAGTCGTTCCATCATTGCCATTATCACAATCAGTGAAAACTGGACAATGATCTGAACCTAATATAGATGGCAAAATATCGGCATTCGAAATTCTTTTGACCATATTTGAATCACTGAAAAAGATATAATCAATCCTAGATCCATAGTTCACCTGACGTGCACTGGTTAAAGTATTCCAAACTGTATACATTTTCATCCGTCTTCCTTGAACAAATCTAGTTGTATCATACAAACAATGTTTATCTTCAACAGTGTGTTCTTCTTGTTCTTGTTCTTCTTCTTCTTTTTTTTTCTTCTTATTTTCATTACCATCAATGGTCAAATCTTGCCACATTGATCTAATTACATATTTGTTCAATAGTTTTCTTGCCTCAGTAGATGATTTAAAACCAACACATTCTTCATAATTCTGTACTTCAAAGCTATGACCAGTCAGGTTTCGCGTGATTATATTTTCTTTAACTCCCAATTCTATTGTATCTGCATGATCAATCAAATCAAGTGCAATATTAATATCACCCATGAGAACAACTTTTTTATTCATCTTCTTTAAATTATGACATCGTTCTAATAACACCTTCATAAAAGTTAATCGGAAAAGTTCTCCATCGTATGTTCCTTGTGAATTTGCAGGACAATATACTGCAAAAACAACAGTATTATCAGCAAGTTCAACAACAACACATCGTCCTTCACTATCTAGATGTAATCCTGCCAATTTATCTATACTTGTATACCCTCCAATATTATTCTTTGAATCTCGATACAGTGTTTCAGTCACTTTTGATGATGAAAGCCACCCAGTTATCCCTTCTTCTGCTTTTATAACAGTTAGGTGCTTTTTATTCTTATCGGTTGGATTTCGAATAAATAATCCAACACCACTATATCCTTTTTTAATAGTAGGTATGCTAATAAACGATTTGAAATCATTCAAATGCGCTAGTTTATGAGTCTGTTGAAGTGACGCATCAGTTAGTTTTAGTTCTTGTAGCGTTATGATATCTGCTTTGAAATGGTTAAATAACGCGTTATAATCCTTGTTGAGATTATTCCATGGATGATAATTGAAAAGTGTCTTTACACCATTGACATTGAAAGTAACGTATCGGATGGTTGCATCACCTTTTGATTTGGGAATTATTTTCGAGGACAGAGAAGTAGTAGTAGTAGTCAGAGATCCTTTGTCCATTTGTTGTGGTTGGGGGTGGGATTATATTACTAGATTTGGTGAGGTTTTTTATTTTTTTTTTCATAATAATACATTAAATTTTTTTTTTTTCTTGTTATGGGTGTGGGATGGATTCTGACTGATTCATGATTTGATCGCAAAAATGTTGCAAAAGAAATGAAACACAAGATAATCAACTTCTTTGTTACAGGGGAAATGGGTACTATTGAGAGGTTGTGATAAGAAGGTTTACTTGCTGGATTGGAAGTAGTAGTGTTGGATTTGTCAAGTAATGAGCGGATATGCACTATTAATTACATATATTACCTAATTGATTGTCTAGGGTCAGACGACCTTTATTATAGGCCTATTATATATGATATTATATTATTATGTATGGGCATACATATCTAGTTGCCATGGGTGAGATTGAGAAAAAGTAGCTGGATGGAAAGTCTAGACTCAAGATGGAGTCACGTGAAGCCTTCTGATATTTTGTGTACGTGTCCCCCTTCCGGGGAGGGACCCCAGACAATCAACCAAACCAACATAGAATAATAAATATTTAGACGCGAAAAAAAAATATAATAATAATAATATATTCTGGTAAGATTAAAACTAAACTAAATTAAATTAAATTAAACTTGTGGCACTATTTTTGAAATTTATCCACAATGGAAGAACAAAACGCATGTTTCAACCTCAAGCAATGGAAGGAAGACTGTTTAGATCGACTTCATACACACATTATCCTCCGCCTCATTATGGGAAGGGAAAAAGTTTTATCTTGAAATGCTTCCACCCATCACTTACTTCCTCCTCTACTTGTGATGTGGGCCCAGTCCATTTATTTTTAGTTTAAATTTTGACAAGATCTCGGTTTTTTTTTCCCAGATCATCTCCAAGTTTTGAAACTGAATGTGTCCAGCATTGCAAACTCTATTTTTAAGTATGGATAGTTTATTTGAATGGGCTTACTCTAATTATAGAATGAATGAACAGATGATACATTATTGGGTCTAGGTGGGGGTAGTAGAAGTTTATAATTGTAGATGTATTGGGAGATGTATAATATAATTTAACTCTTTTGGGAATGTATTTGGCTTGGTACTCAGTAAGATAATGCAAGTAGTATGCATGCGGTGTCGTGTAGGGGGGGGGGGGGCGCTGCGGACGGTAGGCGGCGACGGGAGTAGCAATGGGACGGTACCGGTTGGAATAAATAAAAAAAAAAAAACAACAACGCAACTCATTGTGACGCGTCGTCTTGTAAAACTTGAAACAAACTAAAACACATCCAAACATACATAGTAAATCTAGTCTTTTTGGTTAGGGCACACCCCTTTCTCGCAATGTAATTTCAGATTTTTTCTTTTTGCTTTTGCTTTTTTTGTTCGTTGCTTTATTATTTTTATTTTCACAATTTTTTTTTTTGTTTAGTGTTTTAATTATTATTCAACAATCGTTAAAATAGATTCATATTCTTTCTTTTTTGACTTTACTTTTCAAGACTTTTGTTCTTTCTTTCTTTCTTTCTTTCTTCCTACTGGGTTTTTCACAAATCTTACTTTTGCTTCAAACCATACTACCACCCACTGGGGATCTCTGGTCAATTATTTAACAAAATCATATTTAATCACACAACCTTCCCCCCCTAAGATACAATCTCAATTAGCCTGCCAAGAAACAAGCCTCCCGCGATCCTGTTTTTCCGACATAATCAAACACTATTACCCTTTAATAGCTATCTACCAAAGTTATAACAATGATCGATACAGAAACTTTTGTTAGAAGTTCTCCCTTCAAACTTTCCCACAGTGATTCCACTGACAAGTATAATTTAACCAATACCACGCCCGACTTGTTGAAATTCCAATTACAAGAACAACACAGAGCTACATTGGATGAGTTGGAAAAGGATAACTTGGTCGACCCTAACAAGATCACTACTGGTGGTGGCGTTGGTGATATAAGTTGCATACAAGGAGATACGCTCCAAGATATGTTCAATAGTCATTTACAATCACAATTGGATTCAGATGCAATCCATTTAAGTGCATCCACTGGGAACTTGTCCGTATATTCAACAACTACTTCCACTTATGTTGGAGATGAAAATGAACAAACTCAAAACACAGATGCAGATGATGTAACTGATGATTTAGACAATTTTATTTCCAAATTATCAAGCAAACCAAATTATCTTAATTTAAGAATATTAATTGAGAATTCCATATTTGATGCAAACCAAATCACTCGAAATTCAGTATTATCTTTACTGGATGTAACAGAACTTAAACAATTGATTGAAGAGAAATCTGAATTACAACAATATTTGTTATCCAAAATATCAATTTCACAATCTTTCTTTAATGATATTGTTCTTCATGATCAAAAAGTTGAAAATAACTTGTTGGTCAAATTGATAAAAACGCAATCTTCTTTACAATCACAATTAATTTCAATCACCAGAGATTTAGAACAATTAAAGCAAAAAATAAATAATCATAATTTATCTTGTTTGGTTTTGGGTTATATTGAAGATGTCAAGGTTTCTAAAAATATACATACCACCCCTGATTTAACTATGTCACCGGTTAATTCACCTGGAAAAATACCGAACTCCACGGGGGCATCACCTAGCAAATACCAAATCTACAGTCAACAACAACAAAACTTTGATACTTTGTTTGCCCACATTGCTAGTGTTGCTGCTCAACGTAATATTCCATTACCTCATCCTCCAGCTTTAGAAACTCCAGAATCAAAAGTAACATGGATTCAAAAATGTATTGACTCCATATTATCTAATGGTGATTCAGAAGAGATTGATAAAGAAACTACCCAGGTATCCTCGTACCTGGCTGATGCATCTTCATTCATGAACAAAAGTGGTACGACATCTCCAATCAGATCACTGAGTCCAGATAAAATGATATACGAATATAAAACTGCTTTGAATGATTTAAGGTTTTCATACCAATATTTATCTAAAGAATATGAATTTTCTAGAGACTCATCGAATAAATTAATTCATGAATATAGGAAGAAAATCAATCAATTAGAAAAAGAACTACAGACAAAATCAACAAGAGATGATATATTGACACCACCACCAACTGCATCCTTCCCAGTTGCTGGATCAAGTCCATCTTATGATTCACTTGAAAATAAAGACAAGGAAATTTCTCGTCTTCGGAAAGAATTGAATATTTTAAAAATTGATAAACTTGGAAAACATTACGCAAATAATAATAATAATAGTGTCTCATCATTTTTACAATCTCCAAATGTGGATTTCAACCCTGCAACACATACTTTAGTATCTCCAATCACAGGTGAATTTTTGAATATACCCGATTCATCAGTGTTGAATGAAGAAGAGGAGGAAAATACTTCTCAACATTCTCATCACAATAGCACTAATGGTAGTAGTAACAATAACAATAATAATAGACCTACATCTATTTCAGGATTCAGTAACGGTATACTAAGAAAAGAATTCAAAAAGATTGTAAGTGATATACAAGATCAATTTGAATTGGAATTGGCCGAAGAACGTATGAGAAGAAGAAAATTACAAGAGAGATTGGATCAATTACAATTACAACAACAAAAGTAACAACATCAACAACATCAACAACAACAACAACATGTACACATTACAAGATCGAAGATATATTTCTATTCCATTTTTTTTAAAAAAAAAATTTCTACAGTGTAATTTATATATTTGTTTTGTTTTCCTAAACCTATATTTGGTTTAGATATTTATGTATTTATAGAGTATAGAAATATATGATCTTTGCATATAGTTTAAACTGTATTCAATTTTTGATTTGTGATACACGTCTTGCCCAAGTCCTTTTTTTTTTTTTTTTTTCAGTTAGTACAAGTTCTGATCACTGCTTTTCAAACTTATAAAAGCGATCTATTTCAAACAATGCATAATGTCATCTAATGATTCCAACAATGAACCATATATGTATGACAACAATCTGACGCATAACGGAACAGACACAACAACAAGCCACTCGAAAACAAACTACGCTAATGCTTTCAACACAGGATATCACACACAATTACAACAACAACTGGAGTTGTATCAACATAATTACAATCAGTTAGTAAATATCCAATCCCAATCACGACCACAACTGCAATCATCACTGAATACAATGTATTTCACCGCACCTGCGACTCCTACATGTTATGGAAACCAAATGATGCCTACTCAGAATGGGATACCGCCAATGCAACAACACCACCAGCAGCATATTCCCATAAATCAATTTCAACAACAACAAGTAGTAGTATATGGTGGAAATCTTGCGTATCCCAATAATCAGATGTTACCACTTTATCCACAGCAGTGTATACCTTCAAATTTACCTCCTCAAATTGCATACCAGGCTATGCCTCAATATCCCGTTGCACAAAACGTGGACAATGACGTGATCGTAGGTACGAAAGATCTGACTTTTTTGAAGACAAGTGGTGGTCCTGTTGATAGTTGCAAGGATCTGGTTTGTAGTGCAGACCCAGAAAATCCCGAATCCTCGTCGTATTATACGTTGGATGAATTAAAACTCATGCTTCAAGAAGGAAAATCAATTGAACTTAAATTTGAATATTATGTGGCATTAAGTGATCATTTCCTAACTAAAGCACATCTGATGGTTGCGAAAACCATGAATACTACAAATATGGACATATATTATAAAATGATAAAAATTTCCATTCATTGTTTACGTATCCTTGAGAAGAAATATCCATCATTGGATTTAAATTCAAAATTCATAATTTATTATAAATTGGCATATATATTTTTACAAGAGACTGAAAATATGGAAATTGCTGAAAAATATTTAAATAAATCCATTTCATTATGTTCAAATTTAAATGATTTACCACAATTGTTTAAATGTGAATTATTAATTTGTCAATTGGTTGATAAGTCGAATCTGAAAACATTATTGAATTATTTAAATAATAGGATTCAATTTTATCAACAACGGAATTTGAAAGTGTTTGTTGAATGTTTTGAAATTATAAAGATTAAATACAATTTGGTGAATAATCCAGAATCAGCATTGACTTCATTAACTTTATTAACTCAAGATTGTACTGATGTTTCATTAAAAGTTTTTTGTTTATTAATCAGTGCCAATTTCCAATTATATCGAGGATCTCCCAAAATGGGATATGATTTGATTACTAATGCTGAAAAATTGATTATGGAAAATTCTTTGAATTCATTGATCCTTCCTATGTTGTTAATTAAATTTATTGCATCTATTCAATTGAATCATGATTGTAAACTGATTATAAGGGAGTCTTCAAAACAATTGTCAAGCACTGAGAATGCCAAATTGTTCCATGATGGTAAAATTAAGTTGTTTATAACTATTCCAGAACAACAACAACAACAACAACAACAACAACAACAACAACCAAACCATAATTTTAAATTGGAATTTGATTGGCTTACAATTGATGAAATTTCTATTTTAATTCATTTTTTAACTGGTGTATCATTATTAAATGATTCAAGAAACAAATCAAAAATATGTTTTGATAAAGCATTGAAAAGTTTAAGTAAGATGGAGAAATATAATAAAATCAATAATGTACTGATATCAACATTTTATAAAAAATCAATTCGAATGAAATATTTAAAAGTTTTATTCAATTATTATAAAACTATTAATAATTTCGTTATGAATGATTATAAACTTGATCCATTGAATGAATTCATGCAACAAACACAACAAGTTTTCGATAATGAAGAAGAATATATACTTCTCAAATCATTCTATCCTATGATTTATTATTGTTTTGCCATGTTTTATCATCATAATGCCGATCTTCAAGCTGCGAAATATTATTATTTGAAAGTTATCAAACTACAATCGACAGATATTAAATGGAAACAACAAGATACATTTATTCAATTATCATTTGGTATACCTTGTGAATCTATTGCACCAAGGGGTAAGTTTAATGAATTGTACATTTTTTCCACTTTGAATTTAGTTATTCTTTTAGATTATGAACATGAGAAATTGAAAAATCAAACTCCTTGTTATTTAATTGATTTGAAAAATAAATGTTTGAATGATTTGGAAGATGCGTTTAAAGAAACAACAACAACCATAACAGAACTGGGATATTCTTCAAATATATACGGGGCAAACTTCACTTTGAATTCAGATTTGTTACGAGTCACTTATGATTTAGTAATGAATGTATTACTTCGAAAAGAACCAGATTTTAATTTCAAAATCAAATTAGAAAAATTGTTGGTTAATTTAGGTAAGAAGAAATCATCATTTATTTTCTTATTCATTACAATTTTATATTTATTAGATTTTAAAACTAAAGATCAACAAAAATTTATGGATCAATATAAAGATAAATTTTCAGGAGGTAATAATAGTGATACTGAAAAAATTTGTAAAATGTTAATACTGAAAAATTATATTAAACATTTTAAAATTATGGGTGAACATGATAAAGCATATTTATCTCAAATGCAATATGATCAATGTTTGAAAATGTTACTGGAAAAATTTAATTTCTTATCCAACAATATTGTTCCCCAAAACCCCTCCACAACCAGTCTTGAATAATAGATAGATAAAAGAGGTTTTAATTTAAAATAAACTATAATATTATCAATATATAAAGATTTTTATACAATGTGTATCAAACAAAAAAAAGTTATTAATCCTTTTTAGATTTCTTTTTCTTTTCACTTTTTTCAGTACCATCATCTTCAGCTTTTCTCTTTTTTTCCTTTTTATCTTTTTTATCCTTCTTATCTTTCTTTTCCTTTTTATCCTTCTTATCCTTTTTATCCTTCTTTTCTTTCTTTTTATCATCATCGTCTTGTTTTTCATCAACATCAACGTCAATTTCTTCAATCAATGATTTCTTAGATACTTGAGGTTCAGGAACAATCAATTTAGATTCAGGAACAGTAGGAGCAGGAGCATCTTCAAGATCTTTATATTCTGATTTCCAATTTTCTGGAGTATTTTCATTTACTCTACCATATTTATCTAATTTACCATCAGCTTTCATTTGTTTCTTTTTTTGAGCAATTGGTCCCAAACCCCATCTTCTTGGATAAGTATCTCTTTCCATAATACATCTTTTAACTTTTGCAACAATTCCATGATCACATGATTGTAAATCGACAGTTGACATTTGTGCAATACCAATAGCAATTGCTTCTCCTTTAGTAGTCATCAAAACAACTTCATCATATAATTCTATACCTTCTTCATATCTTAATAATCCAGGAATCATCAATTTTGCACCATAACATACAGAATTCACAGCTGAATCTTTAACTACAATTCTTTTATAACCAACTAATAAACTTTCCAATGGTTGAATAATCTTTCTTAAATAAGATTCATCTCTAGTATTATCATAAACATATTGAGCATCTAAAACATCATGTAATGTAACCATATTATCATTTTCACTCATGGCACCAGATCTAACACGACGTAATTCTTGCATATGACCACCAACTCCTAATAACATACCTAAATGAACACATAAAGTTCTCATATAAGTACCTGCTTCACAAGAAGCCCAAAACACACCTAATCCTCTCTTATTATCAAATTCAATCAATTTGGAATCATAAACAGTACGAACTCTTAATTGTCTTTTAACAGCAGAAATTAAAGGTGGTCTTTGAAATAAAGCACCAGTTAAATTTTCTAAAGCACGATTCAATTCTTTATCATCTTTTAATTGATCATGTAATCTAACAATACAAACATATTCTTTCCCAGCACCTTGTTGAGATTTAACTAATCTAGTGGCACGATCAATACAAACAATTAAACATCCAGTAACTTTAGGATCTAATGTTCCGGAATGTCCTGTTTTTTCAACCCTTAAAATCCTTTTAATCCAAGCAACTACTTCATGTGATGATGGATTCGATGGTTTATCTAAATTTATAACCCCTGATGAAACATATGATTTGATATCTCTATTTAATGGGGCAGAACCTGATGGAATGGGGGTATAATGTCCAGATCTAACTAATAATTTATCATAGTTCTTCAATAATAATGGCCAGTTGGAAGTATCATTGGATGGAGATACTGACTCTGGCTTTATGACATAATCCTCTTTAGACATGATGACTAGATGATGGTTAATGAAAGAGGCAGGTGGTATATCTTGTATGAGAGATAAAAAAAATTTGTGCTTTTTTTTCGTTCGATGAGATGAAATTTTTTCCTCTTGAGTTTTGTTGCTTTCACCATCAACAACATTTTTCAAGTCACGTGACACGTTTTGGGATTATTTGAAAAATTTTGCTTTTTTTTGTCGCACGAAGGTTAAAACTTTTGAGGCGCTACCTTTTGTGTTAGAAATACGATAGAGTGACAAAGATATGACTGCAAGTATAAACTCGGAGAATGTTTTTATCAATCATTTTCAAAAAAAAAAAATCATTTATTAGTATCTAACTAATACATTACAATCCGTTTTACATACTTATTTTATTTTTCAGAACTTTTAAAGGCCTTCTTAGCATCATCATAACCTCTTTGGAATTCCTTATGGGCTTCCTTTTGTAAATGTTCTGGTAATTTTGCAATCTTGGCATCAAGATGATCAACACCAGTCTTGAACTTAGATACAAGACCTGGATGACTGGTTGATGATTCAGTACCGTGATTGTGGCCATGAGTATGTTCATGTCCACGAGTAGTTGAGTCAGCAGCATATCCAGTACCAGTACCACCAGAAGTGGTGTTGTGATGGTTGGATGAACCATATCCAGTAGTTCCGCTAGTAGTTCCAGTAGCACCAGTATTGTGATGGTTGGATGAACCATAGCCAGTGGTTCCAGTAGTGGCTCCAGTAGCACCAGTAGTGGTGTTATGTTGGTTGGATGAACCATAGCCAGTGGTTCCACTGGTAGCACCAGTAGTAGTTCCGTGGTTACCACTTGTTGGATGAGTACTGTCATATCCAGTAGAACCATATCCACCAGCAGCAGCTTTGTCAACGTAACCAGCACCATGAGTTGAATCTTGGTGATGACCAGTAGTAGAAGTACCGTATCCACCAGTTGTAGAGTCGTGATGACCAGTAGTTGAAGAACCATATCCGCCAGTAGTAGAGTCGCGACCAGCACCAGTTGAAGAACCGTATCCTTGGTTAGATGAACCATAACCAGTGTTTGATGATCCGTATCCAGCAGCGGATGAATCGTGACCAGCACCAGTTGATCCATATGCAGCATTGCTCAGATCAGCCCCATATCCAGAAGAAGTGGTTCCAGCAGCACCAGTACCAGCACCTGCACCAGCACCTGCACCAGTAGAGCTTCCGTGTCCACCAAGTGAATCTTTAGCTCCTTCGGCAGCTTTGCCAGCCTTATATTGTTTATATTTATCTTGAGCCAAGTCGGTACCAGTTTGACCATCTTTGCCTCCTAAATATTTTCCGGCTTGGGAATTGGCATTGTCGTAATCTTCCTTTTTGATTCCTTTCAATTTATCGGTTAAACCCATAATGTTAATGTTAATGTTTTTGTTGTTTATAGTTGTTTCAATTGAGTAATTATAACTTATATTGTTGAAAAATATAAAATTGGAAAGAAAAAGGGGGTGGACACGAGGGGAGGAGGAGAAGAAAAGTTAATTGGACTGCTATTTATACAATTCGTCGAAACCCCTTGTGGAGAACAACAACAACTAACATTTAGGAATGGAAATGTAAGATTGCGTCAAGTCAAGTTTTAAGGAGAGAATTTCAAGTTTTTTTTTTAATAAAGTTGCTTTTCGTAGTATATGGTTACGTATATTTGCTGTCCCATATTCTTCTCCTCCTGCACAGGAAATCCAAATACTCATTTTTCCAGGGCTGTGGATGCGAAATGTCACAATCATAGCAACTGAAACAACGTTTGCTTGAAACTCGGAGAAACAAATCTTCCACCACAGCCAGCAACGAAGCAATCAAGGGTTGTCATCATGGGGCATGGGGTAGGGGTCATAAGTTTTCTAATTATAGATGAGTCTACAACGTCATTCAAGAAAGAGCTACATGTGATTCAAATGTAAGTGAGATTCGGAAGAGTATAGAGCTCTTTAGTTAAGCAATAAACATAATTAATACCGAATCACCACTTAGATTGATCTTCTCCGAAACAGAACCCATAATTCAATGCCCAATCTGAATACGGGGCAGAAGTTGGAGATATATGTAAAACGTAAAGTCAAAAGAAAAAGATCTGAAAAAAGTTTCAAAAAAAAAAGATGCTTCTGGAAAAATATAAATTGACGTCGATGAGATTACAGAGAGACAACGGTTACCCGGCGCACTGGATAATCTCAACATAGATTAATACTTCTCATTCCAATATCAAAAATAAGTCTTACAACTACCCCATAATAAATTATAAATACACGTTTATTTCAAATACAAACTTACTTAATCATTTTAAAACATCTCCTCTATCAAAATTAGACCTTTGAACCTTCGTTTACTCGAATTTGGTCAACATTTCACTTATAAATCTACCTCTGGTCTCAAATCTGATCTTCTTGGTGCTTCCAATGGATGCAACTGTGCCAAATAAGTAATTGCCCACATCAAGTAGCACATGACTAAAGCCAATATAACTGATGATCTAAATACTGTTGTGTTTTCCTTTGGTGCAAATACCCATGCCAAAGAAGATAACGCAACAACCACTATAAGAACGGCAACAACCAAATATCTATAAGCTATTTGTTAGTTTCTCATATTCATGTATACAATTCAAAAGTTCAATCTGATACATACCCACTCATTGTAATCGATTATGTGCTTTTAATGTTTATGAAGTTTTGTTGATTTAATACAATCTTTGTTAATTTATATTATCTGAATAGGTATTTTTTTCGTTGGTGCACTTTTCTAGTTCGAGAGATTACAGTAGTAATTACAACATGACTGTTTTTTTTTTTGTTGTTGTTGTATTATTGACTTGATCCGCAACTGCTTTTTGATTCCAATCAACTAATCATGTCTGGGGTGCTTTCTCAGCTGGTATCTAATTGGTTATTTAACGTGATACAGCCACTGTATGAACATAAGCAGATAGTTTACGCCCATGTTTATCAATTTCTACAATTGCATTTCAAGCGAAATCTAAACTTCAAAATTAGCACTCGAATACATACTTCCAGTGGCTCGGGCCAATCAAATTTATTAATCAACTTATCTGGCATAATCAAAGTTAATGATCAAATCAGTGTACCTGTTGAAATTTGGGTTCCGTTGGGATACCCCTTTGCTGACAGTACAGAAAAAGGTGTTCCCTTAGTATACATTGTGCCGGATCATAGTAAGAACTGGTTTTTACAATCAAACAATAATGTCGATACACTGGGAACGTTTTATCATCCTTATCTATCAAGTTGGTACAGAGAATGTGTTCAATCCCAACCTGAAACATTAAACAAATTTAATTTGGTGGAATTGATTAATGTGATTTATCAAAATGTGACAACAGATTGTCCTATATCAACTCAAAGCCCAGGGCTCGGCAGCGCTCCTCCAAAACCAGAAAAGGTATCCCTTAATTCTATAAGCAACGTTCAAAATCAGTCACAGCAACAATCACCCATTGGCTCACCTTCCATTATAACGCCACAGGTAACAGGTCCACCATTGCCCCCAAAACCACCAAGGGCGACGCCACAATCATCCTTGGCTCAAAATACAACCCCATTGAAATACCAACAGCCTTTGCCTTTGCCACATGAAGCACCAGCGTTTAGATATCCACAAGATAGAAATAGTTCACCATTGCCTCCGATTGACTACCTGGCCCGACCGGTGGACCAATATTATGTTAGATCCCCGCCAGTACCTTCGCAAGAACCTTCACCGTTGCCAAACCCAATTGAAGTCCCACCACCGCCGCCTGTGGATTTAATGGATAGCGAGAATAAAGTTACCGAAACAAATCCAGCATTTGCAAAATCGATACAAGAATTGTACGTTAAGTTAAATGCCTACCTAAATGAAGATGAAATAAACATTCATACTGTAAATGAGAAAACATTGAAAATAAAGGCATTATACGATCAATTGAACCATTACTATAACCTGGCAATAAAAAACTCGAGTTTTTTAGATGATATTCTCAATTATCTTACTGAACAAGTAAGGAAGGTAACACAATTCAACCAAGAATTGAATGAACTAGCACAATTCAATAATCAAACACCAGATCGTGTTGCAATCAGTTCATCTAAGAGTATACACTTGGACGATCTAGTCATTGCAGATCTGCCCTTGGTTAATACACTTTATAATGTTACTACTGAAGCAAAGAGTATAGTTGATACTATAAATTTAATTTCAGGGACTTTCCATAATGAGAAAGAGATTGTAAATGAAGATAATTTCGACTCTTGTGTTAAAATCACAAGAAAGCTTGGTAGAGAACTTTTTTGGCTGCATTTGATCAAGTCTGAGATTAACAGCAAATTACAGAAGTAATATTAATTTATAGCTAAGACCCCACTAATAGAAAATAAGAACATTTGATACTATATGTAAATGTTGATTTTGAGTTTATCATATGTAAAAACCTCTATTGTACTTCCGCGTGACTTGTTTTCTTTTTTGTTTTGCCTCTATTATCTCTTAATTGCAACAGCAAAAAAAAAAAAAATGCTAACAAAGCTCAATCAATACTTTTTGATTTATCATAGCAACCACATTTCCACAATGTCTACTGAATCAGAAAACCTGTTTCGACAACTGTTCAGGAACTGGAACGATAGATCAACTAGAAGCGCCACCACCGCCGGCGCCGCACC
>JAKTVG010000454.1:0-26092 GCA_030557085.1 Candida gigantensis
CAAATTCTTTGTACCATCAATATAAGTCATTTGATAAATTGCAGTATTATGATTTAAAGGAAATCTAATAGTATATAGATGATTTTCTACCACTAGTTTGTGACCAATGAAATGTTCCATATCTTTTTTGATATCGGAATGAGGAAACTTTTTTAAATACTCGTCTTTTGAGTATTCAAAATAGCAAAGTTGTTCTGATAAGTGAAAAACTTTAATTAAGTTTTGATTAATTGCAAAAGTTACCCTTTCTCCTACTGTACCTTGTCCTCTCGTATTGGTCTCTTCAATAGCTTTATTTAATACTTCTGATCTTAAAACATTAAGAACAGCATCTTCTTGTTTTTTCAAATCACCATAAAAATAATTAACACTAAAAACTGTCATTTGATTTCTATTATATTTATTAACCAACATTTCACAGGCATGTCTAATAAAAGCAGGATTGCAACCAAACATTTTATTGGCTAATTTTTTCCATTTATTTTTTCCTAAAACATTGGCTAATGACCTAATGGAATCATCATCCTTGATTTTCAGATAAAATTCTTTAGATTTAAGGTAACCTGTTGTGTTATTTGCCAAGTCCATTTAATTTGATTTGCAGTGTTGTGATTAGAACTTGGTGAGTCAGTATAGATGAACTAATTATTAAATGATAAAATGATTTGTTATAACAACAACAACAATGTAGTAAATATAATATTAAATATAAATAAAGGTTGTAATAATAATACAGTTAATGATAAGGGTAAAAACTTATCTAGTAAAACAATCAAGGTTCTATAAAGGTATATTTATAGTAGGCCTTGAATCTAATGGAAAGTAAATTTCTCATTAGATGATAATAAATAATAACAATGAGCCATTAATAGCATGGGTAAATTAATATGTGCTTAATAAGTAAATAATAAAAACTTTAAACTCCAACACATTCTCAAATTAGTGAATGCAAGTATTGAGTAATTCAATGTGCATGAAAACAATTAGTAAGAGTAACAATTCACTTTGTGCTCTTAGTTAGTATGTCTATCATTCAAAGCAAGTCGTGAATTACCATGATTAAACAACCAACATGCAGCATTGGCATTATGCTTAACGGGTTCAATTATTTTCGGTTGTTTCTGATCATCTCACTGTTTCTTCTTTGGTTGTCTCTTCAGTGAAGAGATATTACGTTTTGTACGTGTGGACATTAGTGGTGATGTGGTTGAAAATTCAAGCCGTATACACAAAGGAGAATATCAATTGTATTTAACATATTATTCCCTGACACAAAAATTTCCAACCCCTTATTTTTTTTCTCGGGTGTTTAAAAAAACACACACACAGATCAAGCGAACTGTATTTTGTTAGCTGCAACAGCTAATAGTAGTGCTAGAAATATGGGACCAACACGAAACTGTATCCAGTGAACAATATAAAAGAATAATCAATAAAGAAATGACTTTATTTGTATACTTATTAATAGGTGATGTATAATTGTTGGGTTTTTTTTCGGGTGTTTAAAAAATTAAAAAAAAAAATTATTATTATTATTTTTTTTTCTCTACAATTTAATTATTTATTTTATGTTTTTATTTTTTGAATAAAAATTAAATTCCAATGATATTTTGCCTATGCAATTCCCCCCTCCAAGATTTTTAAATATAATTAAATAAATCGTATCTTTGCAATTAATCAATCTTAATCATGCCCCCGCAACCTTTATTGCAAAATAAATCAAACTATTATGGAATTGACATACCAAGTGAAAGATCTGAAATTATAGATACTATTCCATCTCGACGTGTTTTAATGGCTCGGGAGAGATTAATTCAATGTGAAAAGGATATCACCGCTTGTACTGCAGCACTGTCGGCCGCTAAAAAGTTTATAAATGAAGAAGTATAATTCTGGGATATTCGCAATCAATGATGATGAGTTGTCAGATACACAAAGTAATGTCTCCGGCACAAAACCTGATATCACAGATAAAGAAACTGATGCCACCAAAGTTAAGCAAAATTTTACAGCAGAAGGTAGGAAACACGTTTCCAAAGCTATTAAAAGTAATTCATTGACTCGTGATTGGAATTCCATGTCATTCAACAAAACGTGAAAACAACAGCCATGGACAGAGTTTATCACGAATAATTATAACAAAATGATTCTAAAATTTCGATTCTACCAAATATCATGAAATAAAACTAGCATCGCTCTTGCAAACCTCATTATTCATCATCCGACTTGGATTTCCTCTAAATTCTTGTTTCCTGATATACCAAACAAATTTAAAACGGGGAACACGACATCATTCAAAATTTTCCAAATTACTCCTTTGCAAATCAAATGTTTCCAATTTGGAGGGTAAGAAATCACTCTTGAGCCCATTATCAAATGTAGCACCACACAAATATAATTCTGTCAAGTTTCGTGGCGGAACCCAATTATTTATTCTAAATCGTGAATTCAATTGTAAACATTTCAAACTTTGGGGGAAAATTACCTCATCTAAATAAATTTCAGTTTCAGGTCGATCAATAAAAATCCCTTTATTATAACAAAGCATGTTCATATTGGAAAGTGTCCCGGAAATCTCTTCACTATCAAATAATTCTAATGGAAAGCGCACCCCAACTAGATATAGTCTTTCCAATTTGGTGCATTTTCTTAAATCGCCAAAGACTGCTTTATTTTCGTCTGATAAAGTTAAATCTTTGATACATGCTGGTATTTCAAATGTTGATGGTCTAAACTTCGAAATACGTGATATATCTAACGTCTCTAAGTTGGTTATCGTCTCGAGAATATCAGAAAATGGCAATGAATTGATTGTATCTTGAACACTAATTTTGAGTTTTTTCAAGTTCTTCAAATTGGGAAAATCATATTTTTCTGCATTGTCATCGGCTTCTTGATTGCTGAGTGAAACTTTAAGATATTCAATAGTTGGTGGTAAAACTTTGAAAAGTCGGTACCCTGAAAAAGAAGTTTCTAATTTCTTCAAATTTGGAAGTGTATCAAAATTTACGAACAGGAAATTGTAAGGAATTGACAAATTCTCCAATGATTTGGGTAATATCTCAATAAGTTTATTATCCTCTATTTCAAGTCGACCTAAGTTTAAGGTTCCAATATTCAACTTCGGAGCATCATACCGTAAGAAATCTAAAATATCTTCTGTATCAAACACCTCTAGAAAGTGCACCAAATTAATTTTCTTCAAAAAACTCCAATATTCAGCACAAAACTTGATCAATATTTCTGGGTTGCCACACTTGTAAGTTTGACTACTTGTAAGATGACCCTTGATCATTTGCTCATCCTCAAATCCAGCGAACATGATCATCACCAGTGCAGGGTAGGTACCCCAAAAATCATAAAAATGGATCAACTCATCCATTCTGTTAAAAACTAAAGTTTCGTTACGTTTGATAGTTGGCTGGATATCCCATAAATAGTAATGACTTTCACTTTCCAATATGACATTTGATTTGGCAATACGTGGCAATAGAAATGGCAACAACGGTTTCAATTCCAAAAGTGTTGGATATTCGGAAAGTGGAACATATGATAATATCTTGTAAACAAGTTCGGGTGATGATTCCAATAATCGGGTGAAAATATTGGCCGAGCCTTCCATAGTTATTTTTGAATTATTCAATACTGAAAACAACCCCTTGTAAGCAAAGATAACTTTCTCCGAATAAAATACTGCTGAGATGGCTTAGGATAATGAAATTTTTATTCGCTGCGGAAAAAGAAGATGAAATCAAAAAAACAATACGTTACGCTACCAATTTTAATTTATGCTAAGGTTCTCTAAATATATCAATTTCGTAAAAATATAAACTAACATTCTATTATCATTCTATTTAAAATTATCTCTCCTTTGGAAATATTAATAATAACTTGGTAAACTTTTATAAAAGTTGGAAGTAGTATCAGGAAATTGTATGACTACTTAACTATCTATATAGTACTAATAATAACTGGAACCTGATAGCTAAATATCTTCCTTGTATTTACTGCTTTTAAGGACCAGTGATTTACAAGCAACAAGTTATGTCAATAATATCTTCATCTTTCATGAAATAAAGAAGTGTCTTCATTGTCTGTGGACATTTGTCGCTATTTTATGAAGAATAAACCTGAAAAGAACAACCCGGGATAGAGTTGGGTAATGTTGACATTATACTAGATTTTCAACCCAAGATCATGCAATAAAACTAACATCCATCTTGCATCCTGACTATTTGTCATCCGACTTCGCAAGAGTTATATTATGTAGACCATATTCCTGCTGCGATTTTTTATTTTCATGAAGTTGTAAGTATTCTAGATTCTTCAATTCATGTAAATTAGTCCTGCAGATTTCCTCTAAATTCTTGTTCCTTGACATACCAAGCGAAGTTAAAGTAGATGGGAAAACTACATCATTCAAATTTTTCAAATTACTCTTGTCTAAATTAAATGTTTCCAATTTGGAAGGTAAGAAATCACTCTTGAGCCCATTATCAAATGTAGCACCACACAAATATAATTCTGTCAAGTTTCGTGGCGGAATCCAATTATCTATTCTAAATCGTGAATTCAATTGTAAACATTTCAAACTTTGGGGGAAAATTACCTCATCTAAATAAATTTCAGTTGCAGGTCGATCAATAAAAATCCCTTTATCATAACAAAGCATGTTCATATTGGAAAGTGTCCCGGAAATCTCTTCACTATCAAATAATTCTAATGGAAAGCGCACCTCAACTAGATCTAGTCTTTCCAATTTGGTGCATTTTCTCAAATCCCCATAATCTGCTTCATTTTTGCCTGTCAAACGTAAATTTTTGATGGATGCTGGTAATTCAAAATTTGATGGTCGAAAATAAGAAATATCATATATCTTTAAAGTCTCCAAGTTGGCAATTTTACTAATAAAATCGGACAACGGCAATGAATTGATTCTATCTTGAACACTAATTTGGAGTTCTTTCAAGTTCTTCAAATTGGGAAAATCATAATTTTCAGCATTGTCACCAGCTTCTTGATTGCTGAGTGAAACATCAAGATATTCAATAGTTGGTGGTAAAACTTTGAAAAGTCGGTACCCTGAAAAAGAAGCTCTTAATCGCTTTAAATTTGGAAGTGTATCAAAATTTAAGAACATGAAGTCATGAGGAATTGATAGATTTTCCAATGATTTTGGTAAAACTTCAAGTAGTTCACTATCTTGGATTAAATGTTCACCAAAAGCCAAGGTTCCAATATTAAACTTCGGGGCATCGTTCCGTAAGAAATCCAAAATCTCTTCGTCGCAAAACGTGTCGAGAAAGTGCACCAAATTAATATTCTTCAAAAACCCAAAGTATTCAGCACAAAACTTGCGCAATAATTCAGCCATGGATGACAGGTACTCGAAACTCCCTGAGTGCTTGATCATTCGCCCATCCTCAAATCCTGCGAACATGATCATTATCAGTGCAGGGTATGTGCCCCAAATATTATAAAACTGAATCAATGCATCCATTCCGGAGAAAACGAAAGTTTTATCATGTTCGATAGTTGGATGAATATCCCATAAATAGTAACGACTTTCACTTGCCACTTTGGCATTAGTTTTGGAAATTCGTGGTAATATAAATGGTACCAACGGTTTCAATAACATAAGTGTTGGATACTTGCCAAGTGGAACATATGATGTTATCTTGTAAATAAGTTCGGGTGATAATTCCAATAAACGGATGCAAACTTTAGTTAAGTCGTCCATTTGTATTTTCAAATTATTCAATTGTGAATACAAGACCACATAAGTAAAACGCAACTTTCGACAAATGAAGTGCTGTTGATGTAAGGTCAAACGTAATTTTTATTCGCTGTGGTTTGGAATGGCGACGACATTGAAAAAATATATTTTCAGAATGCTACCAATTAAATTTTTTGTAACCAGAATAGATTGATTAACTGTGGAACGATGAGTCTGGCCGTCAAATACATCTGCGGTCACTGTATGTTACGTAATGGTCTTTATAAGACAATATATTACTACTTAGCAATCTTTAGTACCTATAGTTAAACGTTCTCCTTTTATCTACTAATTTGTATGGACTAGTGATTTACAGAAAAACAAGTAATGTAACTCAAATCTTCATCTTTCATGCAATAAAGAAGTATCTTCATTGTCTGGGGATATTGGTCAGCATTTCATGAAGAGTAAAACTGAAAAGAACAACCCGGGATAGAGTTGGGTAATGTCGACATTATACTAGATTTTCACCAAAATATCATGAAATAAACGAACATCCATCTCAAAACCTCATTATTTATCACCTAACTCTGCAATAGTGATATTAACTAGATCATATTCCTCCTGCGATTTTTTATTTTCCTGAAGTCGTAAGTGTGTTAGATTCTTCAAGTCATGAAAATTAGTTCTGCGGATTTCCTCTAACTTCTTGTTCTCTAATATACTAAGGGAAGTTAAAGTAGATGGGAAAACTACGTCATTCAAATTTTCCAAATTACTATTGGTCAAGGTAAATCGTTCCAATTTGAAGGGAAAGAAAGCAGTCTTCAACCCGTTATCAAATGTAGCATCACATAAATATAAGTTTCTTAAATTTGGCGGTGGAACCCAATTATCTATTCTCAATCGTGCATTCAATTGCAAATAATTCAAACTTTGGGGAAGAACTACTTTATCTAAATGAATCTCACTATCAGGTCGATCACGAGAAAACCCTTTATAAAAACTAAAACTAGTCATATTGGAAAACCTCTCGGATGTCTCTTCATTATCAAATATTTCAAATGGAAAGCGCATTCCACATAAATGGATGCTTTCCAATTTGGTGCATTTTCTCAAGTTGCCAAAGTCTGCTTCATTTGCATCGGATAAAGTTAAATGTTTGATACATGGGGGTAATTCAAAATTTGATGGATGAAACTCAGAAATAGAAGTTATATTCAATGTCACTAAGTTGGTAATCCTTTTAAGAAAATCAGAAAATGGTAACGAATCGATGCTATGTTCAACATCAATTATGAGATTTTTCAAGTGATCCAAATTGGGAAATTTATGATTTCCATCATTATCAATAGCGGGATAATTATAAACTCCATCATAACCATCAATAGCTTCTTGATTACGGAGTGAAATTTGAAGATATTCAATAGTTGGCGGCAAAACTTGAAAAAGTCGATACCCTAAAGACTGAGTGTTTAACTTCTTTAAATTTGGAAGTGTATCAAAATTTAAGAAAAGGAAATCGTAAGGATTTGACAAATTCTGCAATGATTTTGGTAATAGTTCAATTAGTTCACTATCCTCGATTGAATGTTCACCAAAAGCCAAGGTACCAATATTAAACTTTGGGGCATCGTTCCGTAAGAAATCCAAAATCTCTTCCACATAAAACATCTCTAGAAAGTGCACTAAATTAATTTTCTTCAAGAACCCTAAGTATTCAGAACAAAACTTGCTCAATTTCAGGCTGGCAGGAATGCCATTCTGAATATCTAATGGCTCATGACTGATCGCTCGTCCATCCTTAAATCCTTCAAAAACGACCGATATCAGCGCAGGGTATATACCCCATAAACTATAAAACTGAATCAACTCATCCATTCGGTTGAAAGCTAAAGTTTCGTCACGTTTGATATCTGGCTCGATGTCCCATAAATAGTCATCATCTTTACTTTCCAATATGGCATGAGATTTGGCGATACGCGGTAATAGATATGACAGCAACAGTTTCAATTCCAAAAGTATTTGACACTCGAAAACTGGTATATATGATAATATCTTGACAACAAGCTCCGGTGATAGTTGCAGTAAGAGGACAAAAATTTTGGTGGAGTCTTCCATTGTTATATTCAAATTATTGAAAACTAAACACAACACCTCATAAGTAAAGACAACTTTCTGCGAATAAAATACTGGTGACTTGGATTATAATAATATTGAAATTTTTATTGGCTGCGCTAAAAGAAGGAGAAACGATTCCGTGGCGCTACCAATTTTAATTTATACTAAGGTTCTCTAAATAATATATCAATTTCGTAAATATATAGACTAACATTCTATTATCATTCTATTTAAAATTATCTCTTCTTTGGAAATATTAATAATAACTTGGTAAAATTTTATAAACGTTGGAAGTAGTATCAGGAAAGTATCCTTAATAGTCTTGATAAGACAATATATGACTACTTTACTAATAATAACAGGATCCAGATAGCTAAATATCTTCCCTATATTTACTGCTTTTTAAGGACATGTGATTTACAAGCAACAATCTATGTCAATCATACCTTCATCTTAGATGATATAAGAAAGTGTCTTCGTATGTATGAGGTCATTGGTTAATATTTCATGACATTCGAAGAAACCTGAAAAGAGTAATAGCCCCAGAAAGAGTCTGTAACGTTTCATTCGGCATTATTCATGACTTTCGCCAAAAGTTAATAAAACTACAATCGCACTTGCAACCTCACTTATTATCACCCAACTCTGCAATAGTGATATTAACTAGACCATATTCCTCTTGCGATTTTTTATTTTCCTTAATTTCTACGTGGGTTAGATTCTTCAAGTCATGAAAATTAGTACCGATGATTTCTTCTAATTTTTTGTTCTTTGATATAACAAGCGAAGTTAATGTAGTTGGGAATACTACATCATTCAAATTTTCTAAATTACTATCTCGTAAATCAAATTTCTCCAATTTGGATGGCAAGAAATCGGTCTTGAACCCATGATCAAAGGTAACATCCCATAAATATAATGATCTTAAATTTCGCGGTGGTACCCAATTATCTATTCTCAATCGTGCATCCAAAAACAAATAATCCAAAATTTCGGGAAGAATTATTTCATCTAAATAAAGATCTTTTACAGGTGGATATTCATCAAGCGAGTTCATAAAAACAAACTTGGTCATATTGGAAAACATCTTGACTGTCTCTTCATTATCAAATATTTCAAATGGAAAGCGCGTTCCAGTTAGATCTAGTCTTTCCAATTTGGTGCATTTTCTCAAATTGCCAAATTCTGCTTCATATTCGCCTAGCAAATATAAATCTTTGATACATGCTGGTATTTCAAATGTTGATGGGCTAAACTTCGACAAGTGTGTCACACCTAACTTCTCTAAGTTGGTTAACTTCTCAAGAATATAAGAAAATGGCAATGAATTGAATCTGTGTTGAACATAAATTCTGAGTTCTTTCAAGTTGTTCAAATTGGGGAAATTATAATTTTCATCAATATCATAGCCTTCTCGATTTCTGAGAGAAACACGAAGGTGTTCAACAGTTGGTGGCAAAATCTCGAAAAGTCGATAGTCTGAACAATAAGTATCTAATTTCTTTAAATTTGGAAGTGTATCAAAATTTAAGAACAGGAAATCGTAAGGAGTTGACAAATTCTGCAATGATTTTGGTAATACTTCAATTAATTCACTATCCTCAATTGAATATCCGCCCAAAGACAATGTTGCAATGTTAAACTTCGGGGCATCGTATCGTAAGAAATCTAACATTTCTTTTGCATCAAACTTCTCAAGAAAGTGTACCAAATTAATTTTTTGCAAGAACCACAAGTATTCGCCACAAAACTTGCTTAATGTTTCTGGGCTGCCGGATAGGCGCTCGTAACCATTTGGAAGATGACGTTTGATCATTCGTTCATCATCAAATCCTGCAAACATAACTGTTATCAGCGCAGGGCATATACCCCATAAACTATAAAACTGAATCAATTCATCCATTCGGTTAAAAACTAAAGATTCACAACGTTCGACAACAGGCTTGATTTTCCAATAGTAATCATGTTGCTGACTTTCCAATAGGGCATGAGATTTGACAATACGTGGTAATAGATAAGGTACCAATGGTTTCAATTCCAAAAGTGTTGGATACTCGGAAAGTGGAACATATGCTAATGTTTTGTAAAGAATTTCCGGTGATAATTCTAATAAACGGATGAAAACATTGACCAAGTCGTCCATTGCTATTTTCGAATTATTCAACACTGAAGACTTCATTTCTTAAGTGAACCAAATAATTCTAAATAAAATACTGTGGTTGTAAGATCGCACATGTATTTTTATTCCCCTCCCCTGGCTTGGAAAGGTTATGAAATCTAAAAGTTAATATTCTAAAAAAAAGAATTAACCGTCTAGTTGGTAGTTTAATATGTGAGTCATATCTTTATTACTAGTCCTCTTATTCAATTTTATATATTTTTAAAAATTAAATGCCCAACCCATATATTGATCAACTTATTATCTCAATTTTACTATTATGTCTGTTAGATCCATTTCTACTAGATTATATAATATTCGCGGAACGCTACCAATTAAATTTCTCCTAACCGTGACAAGTTTGACATTGCAAGTCTGGCCAGTAAATATATCTGCGTTTATTTCTAATTTCTATCTTAACTTCGTAAACACATAAGTTAGAATTTTGAAGTATACTCTCTATTATTAGTTTATATAAAATTAAAAGTTTTTGCAATCAATCTTAAAATTTACAATATGGAACGCGTACAAAGTTCTTAATCCTTGGATTTTTGGTTAACCTCTGGCACATGTTGTCTCCGTTTGTTCAATACCATACCGCTGACAATATCAATCAAAAAGTGAACTATATGAACAACTATGTTAACATGCATCAATACGTACTTGTCGTATATCTGCTTGACAAAAGAACTTCCGGTTCCATGAGCTATAAACTTCAATAGTGTGCCTATACCTAAATCAGCTAATAATATTCTCTTGGGCGTTAACCAATCCCAGAAACGGAGTATTGTAAGGATACCCCAAATCCAGGAGAACTGGCCATTTATGCCATGAGTCAGGTCTGCATTCATTGCAGTTATTTGTGACTGTATGTCATTTTCCAATGAACCATCTTGAAGTTCACAGGTTATATTGATGTATTCGAGACTATGGTATATTTATAAACTGATTGAAAGTAAGTATTCTCTTGCTATTCTATGTCGGATATTAGAACATTTTGAATTTCTAGTTGGCATTCATGTAGTATGTTGCCACATTCTATTTTAACACACCTCTGGGTATTGAAGTCTCTCAAGGACGTGACGCGTCTTTATATGTATTATCTTCTAATTAACGAACTAACTAGAATATGATCGTTCGAGAAAGACTTTTAGCAACGTTATACTACTGAAGTGACTAGCTTCACTCAATAATCTACATAATAATTTCACTAGCTATATTTAGTGCAACGGGTGCGTGTCTTTGATGGATAAGAGAACTTCTTTACAGTTAACGGAAAGTATCAATGTGTAATACATACGGACGTTGTCTAGCTTGCATGAAAACAGAATGTAATAAACTAATATACATAACCAATGAAAATCGTCTAACAAAATTTGTCATGTGACGTAGTGCGATACTAGTTGATGTATTTCTCAGGGGTCGAAAAAATAGGGAAATCTGGTTCTAGACCAGTTTAATATTATATCTCATAACAAATAACTTGAATTTCATTAAGTATGTTGATCAGGTTTTTTCCTTCTTATTACTAGCTACGAAAAGTATCGCTTCGAACAATTTGGGGTAGCGATATACATAAATACATTAGCTCGATGTTTATCAAGCCTCACTCTCTATTTCTAGTCCCCTTGCATTATCAAAAATTGGTAGTGACGATCGCGTGCCAAATTTCAAATGCGGGTAAGCAAATTGGTAGTAATAAAAATAATGAAGTGTCCTAAAAACGGAAAAAAAAAGTACACAACAGAGACAGAGACAGAGATATCGAGAGGAGGAGGTGGAGGAGGATCAAAGAGTTTGTGGTATATGTGTCTGTCTATATTTGAAGCATACATAGACGGGAGAGCCCAACGGTCAATGGGGGACAGGTGATTGAGGGGATTTTATTTAAGGAGTGTCCATTTGTTTTAGCGAAGAGGAGGAATGTATTTAAAATTCTCCTTATTTCTTATTATACAATTGGTGTAGTATTATCTCTTACAGTACAGTACTGTACTCTACTACTACTACTAGTGATGAAAAAGTAGTGTATGGTTTGTGAGTGATTTTTATTCTCGCTCACACACTGTCTAAATTTTTCTCTTTTGGTGAGAAAGCGAAAAACAAAGACAACAGAAAATTTTTGTTCAATAAAAAACACAACACAACACACGATAACCAAAAAAAAAGATCAACTACATATATATATATATATATACCCTACACATACCCTCCTACAACACCCACACTCACCCTATACCTCACTCAATCACTACCACTACCCATACTACTGTGTTATACCCATCACATTAATCCCCAATTACAACTAAAAAAAACGATTTGCCTTTTAGATCATTGCCCTCCAATTATTTAGAATAATTCATTCATTTTTTTTTTTATATTATTACAGCTTCTGTCTTTTGTATTTGCCTCAATCCCTTAGACATACCATTAATCAATATTTTACCCCCTTGCGTTGTCTAGAAGCTTTTTTTTTCTTTCATAGTCATCATCCATTTCATTATATAATACATCTTGAACAAAAATAAAAAATGCAAACTATAAAGTGTGTTGTCGTTGGCGATGGTGCGGTTGGTAAAACCTGTTTATTAATTTCATATACCACTAGTAAATTCCCTGCTGATTATGTCCCTACTGTTTTCGATAACTATGCTGTCACCGTGATGATAGGTGACGAGCCATTCACATTGGGTTTGTTTGATACTGCTGGTCAAGAAGATTATGATAGATTAAGACCGTTATCTTATCCATCGACTGACGTATTCCTTGTTTGTTTTTCTGTGATTTCTCCTGCTTCGTTTGAAAATGTAAAAGAAAAATGGTTCCCTGAAGTTCATCATCATTGTCCAGGGGTGCCAATAATCATTGTTGGTACTCAAACAGATTTAAGAAACGATGACGTTATTTTACAAAGATTGCATAGACAAAAATTATCACCAATCACTCAAGAACAAGGTGAAAAATTGGCTAAAGAATTAAGAGCTGTCAAATACGTCGAATGTTCTGCATTAACCCAAAGAGGGTTGAAAACAGTGTTTGATGAAGCTATCGTTGCTGCATTAGAACCTCCAGTCATTAAGAAATCAAAAAAATGTACCATCTTGTAATCGTGATCAACAGATAAATATAATTAGAAAGAGGGTGGATGATAGTTTTGTAAATATGTCATGTCTAATAGAGATATTGAATATCTTTAATCATTCATTGGTCATATTTTCACTTTTACTTTAATTTTTATTTCAATCTGTTTTTTATGTATATTTTGCTTTTGTTAAGTTATTTATGTCGTTTTGTTGTGTTTTTTTTTTAAACATTTCTCCTCTAATGTTTCCTGGTGTTTTAGCTCTCGGGGTATTATATATATATTTATCTATTTGACTATATTGTTAGTTTATTTATTTGGTTAATAGATATGCATGTTATTTACCCAATTTACATGGACAAGCCTTCTCGCCCTATCTCCAACGAGAAAATTGGCAGTGAAGCGCACCACGCACCACAGATCTGTTATTTATTTTTTATATTTTGCCCGCGCATCTCTCTTTGCTTAGAAGTTACTAACTGCTTTTCTTTTTTGTTGTTGCTATGTTTTGTTTTGTTTTGTTTTTCTGTTTTTCTTCTTTTTGAATCCAAATCCACAGACAACCCACAGTCAATCATTTGATGTATAACTAATCTTTCCCCCATGAATGATACGGCCAATACAGCAGAAAACGACATAATCAACTATTACCCACCATCTTCTAAATCCGGCCTACTTGCGAATCCATCGAAAAAGGGCTTACCATTACAAGAAACATCCACTAACACAATAAATAAATCACCCATAAAACAAATAACAGGCCAGGGATCTGTCCTGGTTGTGTCTTCGAAGAAAAGAGCTGCGGGAAGTCCAGTATCCATAAAGCAACAATCCGCACGTTTGAAAATAAATAAGATATCCTCCGATTATTCACTAGGTAAAGAATTTGATCTGACATTTGGAGACACAGAAGCTGAAATTGAATTGAATTATAGAAATTGGTTACTAGAGAAACAATTGGAACAAGCGAAAATGATTAAAAATTTCCTAATACTAGAACGTGAATTGTCTATATAAAAGATTTTTGTATTACATAATATATATGTTGAAATAATGATAAATGTTCTTTCTTTTTTAAAAAAAATTCTATTTTATTTATTACTTCTGGTACTTTTAAAATATTGAGCCAATTTTGAATCATCAGCATCAAAATATTTACCATCTCTAGAATTTATATAGTCGTTATGTCGTTGACTCATTTTAAGTTTTTCATCTTCTCTTGTTCCTCTCTGTTCCAAATCCGTAGTTAACCAAAATAATGCCAAAGGATGTAATGATTCCGCTTTACTAACAATGATTTTATCTTCCCCAACTTCAACTTTCCCATTATCATCATTTACAAACTCGATATCTTTAATATTCACATCATTCAATTTAACCCCGGCATTGATATGAATCACACGATCACACCATTGATGACCCAATCCATCGAAAATATGCGTTGCATAAACAACAGTACAATTCCGTTCCTTACATTCTTGTTTCAAATAATTCAATAATTTCAGTCTAACAACAACATCTAAATCAATAGTAACTTCATCCAAAAGTAATAATTTCCAAGGTTTAACTAATCCCATGGCAATTTGAACTCGACGTCGTTCCCCATCACTAATATTCAACATTGACCAACTTGGATCAATATCTAAGATATCAATCAACAAATTCCTTCTTTCTTCATATGTTTGTCCACCAATTGAAGCCAATAATAAATTCACAGGAATATCTCGTTTAATGATTGAATTAGTAGCCCATTCAGTACCTAAATAAGTAATATAATTATTTATATCTGAATTATGTTGTTCATTTCGTGTTTTGGAAAAATGGAAAGGATCAAATCCTCCAAGTTTAAGTTTCCCTTGTTTAATTAATGTCTTACCAGCAAGTATACGTAATAATGTGGATTTACCAGCTCCATTTGGTCCAACAACTAAATTTGTAGTACCCCATGCGATTTGAAGGGTGAAGTTTTGTAAACCAATTTTCTTGGTGCTTGGAAATTCATATGTTAGATCAGTCACTTCTATTGCAAGTGTATTATCAACATCTTCTACTTTTTCTAATGTCATTTTTTAATGATGATTAGTTGTTTAATAATGATGTTTGAATATCAATGGGGGTTTTTTTTTTTTTTTTGTTTGGTTCCGGCTTTGGTATATTCCCGATTTGCGCCTAGATCGTTCGATCGATCACATGATTGTAAGTATGGTGATGCGTCGAAAAGAAAAGATGCATAGGGGTACTTAATAACGGTGGTAGATTCTTTTACTTTTTTTTTTAATTTTAAAGTTTATACATAATACAGGGGAGGGACGATCTATATATATAGGTACTATCAATTAAACCAACCCAAAATCTCTTCTTTAGCAGGTGTATTTTCCAATTTGACAAATATTTCTTTTACTTTATCCAGCGCTTCGTCATCACCAATGATATATTTTCTAAAATAAGATTTCAATAATCCCAAATATTCATAAAACAACCATTGTTTATCAACTTGTTCAAAATTAGATTCATTAACTTCTTCAATTTCAACTCGTTTCTCTTTATCCATTTGTAAATTATTCAAATTTTCAATGATTGTAGTAAACAATTGTATCACCACATCTTTCAGTGTTGATTTACTCAATATTCTATTAATTGATTCCATACATGATACATTATCAATGATCAAATTCTCATCTAATGCTTTAATTACTAAATATTTCAGATCAATGATTCCAAATTCAATCAAATATTCCAAAATTAAAAAAACAACTTGTGGTTGATGAATCCAAATTCTGAAAATGGCTTCAATTATCCAATTTTGTCTATCACGTTTGGAATCTTCAGTTAAATGTAAATCTTCAAATTGTGGTTCATCACCAACATAATCAATAGTTGCTCCACTTAAAAACTTCAACTTGTTGATATCTCTACTCAATATACTAACCACGGAATATATCGATCTTGATCCAATGTATGCATATGTTTGTAAAATTAAATTAATCACAAACTTTTCTCGATTAGGTACATCTGTTGCTTCTTCAATCACTGTTTTATATAATTCATTGAATTCTGTGTTTGATTTCCAATGACTAAGAATGAAATCATACACTTTAGACCCAATTTCATGATGTGGTAATTGAGAATTGATGAAATTGAAAAAAATTTCATCTTGAGAACTAATATTTGATTTGGTATTTAATTGTACTTGTTTTTGTTCATACAATTCTTTTAATGATTCATTAGATGATTCACCATATAATCCAGTATCATAATCAATTATATATGATGCAACATCTGGAAACATACTAATATTCAAATATTGATAAAATTCATCTAAATTCACTACTTCACCATCAACAATATCAATAAAACTATCTTTAATTCTTTTCTTATTAGATAATCGAATTTCTTTAGCAATTAAATTTTTAATAAAATTTTTTTTAGGATGAAATTTAACATTTTGTAATTTTTTAGAATCATTAATCCATTCTTCCCATTTCCAAGAAAATTCAAAATTAGATAACTGAATACTCATCCAATCCAAAAATCGAATTTTTAATTCATAATCCAAAGTTTCTAAATTATTATAAAAATATCTAATGGCACGTCCAAAAACTGGAGCAATTGATTCAGGTGATTCACGACAACAAGATATTAAAACAGTATAATAATAAATTTCAACTTCTAAAGGTGTAGGTAATTGGAAAATCATAGTAAGAATACTTTCAACGGCAACATCTTCAATTTTCCAAGTTGATAAAACTGGATCATTATTCCCCAGTTTATTATCTTCATAAATCGCATTCAATTGATCTATACTTGTCCCTGGTGGTGCAAATAATTTACTATCGAAAAACATATCCAAGATACTAAGTTCAATTGCTGTTTCATTTTTATTGAATGAAAGATTGGTCAAGATATCAAATGCAATATCTTTGAAAAATAATCCAAAATAAGATTCAATTGGAGGTACTGTTTCATATTCTGTAGTATTGTTATAAACTTGAAATAAATAACGAGGATTATCATTCCATAATTTATCAATTGAGTTAAAAGTAACTTGTTTCTCACTTTTGTCGAGAGCTGGGAAAGATAATTGGGGTAATTTATGCTTTACTAATTCGGTTGAAATTGTATTGTTAGCTAATGAAGATTCAATAACTGGATCCAAATAAGCTTTAAAATCAAGAAACAATTTAAAATCCCAATCTGTTTCTTGTAATTTCAAAAGTGCTGGTAAAATCAAATGAACCATTTGTTTAGGAACATAAGGTAATTCGAAATTATCTAATCTTGAATTGAATGGAAGTAAAACACTTGCTGATTGATTAACTATTTTAAAATTTGAGGCCAATTCAATCAATTCATTGACTTTAGTTTTCAATTCGGATGATTGATCATTACTTAATAAATAAGGAATTGCAATTAAAACATTATAATAAATTTCTTGAGCAATTCCATTTCTTTTATCTTCTCCATTATTATTCTGTAAGTCAATAGCATAATTTAAAAATTGTTTGAAAATTGCAATCACTCCATAATCTTCAATAATAGGTGTTAAAGTACTTAAAAATTTCAAAATATTCTTAATATCATTAAACATAGAACCTTCTCGAGAATCTAAAAGTGTTTGCATTTTACCATGTAAATATTCAACAACATATTTGGCAACAACGAAATTTTTTGCATTAGATATTAAAATCAAATTGGAAATAGCATTAATTTTATGAGGTTGTTCAGTGATTAAAGCATAAACAGTAGATAAAATTGAGTTTCTTAAATTATCAATCTTTTCAAATTCAGCAACTATAGGATTCGAAATATAGTTCGTATCAGCTACTAAACTTTGTATATCCCCTGCTTCTCCTAACCTCCTGACATCTTTACATATATTGTTGATTAATTCTTGTGCTGGGTCAATATGTTGTCTTTTATGTTCAAAATTATCATGACTTGGTCCCTGGTTGAATTGATCGTGATCTTGTTCAAAGTCATCTCTTGATCTTTTATTTGAAGACTCCATATCTAAAATTCACCTTTTTTTTTGGATGTTATGTTTTGGAAGTTGATATATGATATGTAATGAAGTGAAGGGAAATTTTTCAGTTTGCTTGAACAAAAAATGTCGCCAAAACTTTTGAGGAAAGTTATGGACATCGTGCTTGCAATATGATACCGAAAATGGAAGTTTACACAAAAAAGAGAAGATCAGATCAGAACGGACTAAGAAAAATTTTATTGCTTGTATACAGGTGTGGCTGACGTGAATTAATTCTTCCAACGGACAATGAGTAATAGTAAACTTTTCACTATTAGAGTGATTTTACTTGTACCTTTTTTCTGTTTTTTTTTTGCAATTAAACTCTTTCAGATCCATTCAACTCATTGTCTTACTTCAACAGTAATGGGACATTTTAAAGAAATTTTACAAAAAAAGAGGTTAGTTATTGACGGTGCCTTGGGTACTGAATTAGAAAGGTTGTTACCAACAACTTCAACTAGCCTCCCAAGCAGTAGCCCACTTTGGTCTGGTCAAGTATTGATCAAGAATCCTGAATTGATTGAACAAGTCCACTTGGATTATATTAATGCTGGTGCCGATATGATAATCACTTCAACGTACCAAACATCATATCCTTCATTACATAAGTATATTGGGTATAACAAGGATCAAGCCATTGCTCTTTGGAATCTGGCTTTAGATGCTGCTAAGAATGCCGTGAAGAAATCTGGTAGAAACGACGTGATCATTGCTGGTTCTATTGGACCATATGCCACTTATCTTGCCAATGGTTCCGAATACACTGGTGATTATCAAGGTGTTACCGACGAGGAATTAATTGAATATCATACCCCATTGTTTGAGTTCTATGAAAATTCAGATGTTGATATCATTTGTATTGAAACGATTCCAAATTTCCAAGAATTGAAAGTCATTGTAGGAATGATGAAGAAATATACTTCGAAAGAATATTTGATTGCAGTCAACCCTCAAACTGGTTCAGCCATGAGTGATGGAACATCTTTAACTGAAGCTGCAAAAGTGTTTAATCAAATTGATGATCCAAATTTCTTAGCTGTGGGGATCAATTGTACAAACTATGATTTGGTTGATGAAATTTCAAGTTATTTTGGTGAATTACCTCTTGTTATTTATCCAAATTTAGGATTTGTCTATGATGCTACCAAGCATACATTTGTTTCTAAAGAGTTGCATGAACTGAGTTGGACAGATGCTATTGAAAAATGGTTGAAACATGACAACATCAGAGCCATTGGTGGATGTTGTAGTACCAACCCATCACACATCAATCAAGTTACCAACATCATCAAGCAATAAACAGGGCTGGTTAACAAAAAATAAAAGTCTCTTGCATTTATAGATTTGTAAATATATATTTTTTTCACATATAATTAAATGGCATTGTACTAGTACTTTTAAGAACTACCATCTCTATCTCTTCGGAGTGTAAAACATCTGGAAGGACGGAGTTGATTGATGTTTTATTTTGCAAATCGAAGTCAAGAAAATGAAATGAAAGAAAAATAATATTTATGTAGTACTGTGTGCAGGGTCAATGTATTTTCTCGTTGCATCTCCCCGGGTTAAAGACAGGTACAACCCGTTTTTGACTTCGTTTTCAAATCTAGTGCAACCTTGGCCGTGGCACTAGGTCGTCTACCCTCTATAGAAGATAAATAAATAATATATTTAAACGTACCATTTAATCATCCAATAGGTGAAATGTAATTGGTTTATATTTCAACAAGCAGGTACAACTTTTAATAATCCTTATCTGAAAAACTTGAGTATTTCAAGATCTTGACTCATATATACAACCCGAGAATCCTCTCCTTTTTTTTTTTTTATCTATCATGTGGATAAAAGGAAGTTTTTCTACTAGGAGTTATCGCGTGGTTTGGTTTGTTAGTGATGATTTTGTGAGATTTTGACTCTGAATGTTTTGCCTTTGCCTTTGCTGCTGGTGGCCGCGTAGTTTTAACTTCGTTTGCTTTATTTTTCGCACGTTACCGTGCTGTACGTCGTATTAAAATTGGTACTGTCTCATCGTGTGGTAATTTTTCATATGGCATCAAACAACAACAGCAATATAATTTTGACTTCTTATTGTAGATAACCAGAAATAATACTATATAATCTAACATTATATCCAGTTTTTAATATCACCCTTGTATTTTCTCTTCTCTTCTCTTGATCTCGTTTTATCATTATTATAGCTAACTATTCTTATTGCATTTTGCCTCCACCTCCACCCCCCATATTTCACAGATCCCTCAAAATGATCCCAAGGTCAATGATAAGAAGTACGCTTCGAACATTAGCTACAAAAGCAAACACATCATCTGAAAATTTTGCAAAAGTGATGAACCCAAAAGTCTCATTTGATAATCTTGATGTCTTTGCCAGAAGACATATTGGACCAACTTCAAAAGAGGTTGAACAAATGTTATCTACTTTGGGCTACAAGGATTTAGATGAATTTTTATCAAATGTTGTTCCTGAACATGTATTGATCAAAAGAAAATTGAGTATACAACCAGAAAAGGGTTACACTGAATCAGAAATGTTAGAACATTTACATAAATTGGCAAATAAAAACAAAATAAAGAAATCTTTTATTGGTAAAGGTTACGCAGGTACAATCATTCCTCCAGTGATTCAAAGAAATCTTCTTGAATCACCTGCTTGGTATACTTCATACACTCCTTATCAACCAGAAATTTCTCAAGGAAGATTAAACTCATTGTTAAACTATCAAACTTTAATTTCTTCACTTACAGGCTTAGCAATGGCAAATGCTTCATTGTTAGATGAAGGAACTGCAGCTGCCGAAGCTATGGCATTGTCTTATCATAACTCCAAAAACAAAAAAAAGGTTTATGTGCTTGACACAAACCTCCATCCTCAAACTGTTGAAGTTGTAAAATCAAGAGCTGAAAATATAGGTGTTGAAATTGTTGAATTACCATTATCTACCAAAGAAGGTGTTGAAGAATTGAAAAAAATTATTAGTACTGTATCTGGTGCTTTAGTGCAATATCCAGATACTAATGGTGAAATCACTGATTTCACTGAGATTGGTGACATTTTACATTCACACAAGGCTCTTTTTGCAATGGCTACTGATTTATTAGCATTGACAGTTATTAAACCACCAAGTGATTTTGGAGCTGATGTTGCTTTAGGTACTTCTCAAAGATTTGGTGTTCCATTTGGTTATGGTGGTCCTCATGCTGCCTTTTTTGCAACCTCTTTGAAATATGCTAGAAAAATCCCAGGTAGAATTGTTGGTGTTTCAAAAGATAGATTAGGTAATCCAGCTTTACGTTTAGCTTTACAAACTAGAGAACAACATATTAAGAGAGAAAAGGCTACTTCCAACATTTGTACTGCTCAAGCTTTATTAGCTAATATTTCTGCAAATTATGCTGTTTATCATGGTCCTCAAGGTTTGAAAAATATTGCCAATAGAGTTTATGGTTTCACTACATTGTTAGCTAATGAAATTGCTAAAAAACATGAAATTGTTAATAATAAATGGTTTGATACATTGACTGTTAAATTGAATGGTGTTTCTGCTGATGAAATCTTAGCCAAGGCATTGAATGACTATGATATCAATTTGTTTAAAGTTGATGATTCATCAGTTTCTTTACAATTAGATGAAACTGTGCAAAAGGAAGATTTGATTAATTTAGTCAATGTATTTACAGGACAAGAAAACTATGAACCAAAAGAATTACCAACTATTCCACAAGAATTATTAAGAACCGATGAAATCTTGACCCACGAAGTTTTCAACACCCATCATTCCGAAACAGCAATGTTAAGATACTTGCATTCTTTACAAAAGAAGGATTTGTCATTAGCTGATAGTATGATTCCATTAGGATCTTGTACCATGAAATTGAATGCCACCGTTGAAATGCAAACTTTATCCATGCCAGGTTTTAATTCTATTCATCCATTTGCTCCAATTGATCAAGCTCAAGGTTATAAAGAATTGATTGACGAATTTGAAAAGGATTTGAATGATATCACTGGATTTGATGGTACCACTTCAATGCCAAATTCTGGTGCACAAGGTGAATATACTGGGTTATCATTAATTAGAGAATATCATAAATCACGTGGTGAATATGACCAAAGAAATATTTGTTTAATTCCTGTTAGTGCTCATGGAACAAATCCAGCTTCAGCAGCCATGTGTGGGTTGAAAGTTGTTCCAGTTAAATGTTTAAGTAATGGTTCTATTGATTTGGAAGATTTACAAGAAAAAGCTGAAAAGCATGCTGATCAATTATGTTCAATTATGATTACTTATCCATCCACTTATGGTTTATTTGAACCGGGTGTTAAGAAAGCCATTGATTTAGTTCATGCAAACGGTGGATTGGTTTACTTGGATGGTGCAAATATGAATGCTCAAGTTGGGTTAACTTCTCCAGGTGATTTAGGTGCTGATGTATGTCATTTAAATATTCATAAAACTTTTGCATTGAGTCATGGTGGTGGTGGTCCAGGTCAAGCTCCAGTATGTGTTAAAGAACATTTGATTCCTTTCTTACCAAAACATAATTTTGTCAATACTCCTCACTCCACCACTGAATCAATCAAAGCTGTCAATTCCGCCCCTTATGGTAGTGCTTCAGTTATTCCTGTTTCATATTCATACATTAAGATGTTGGGTGCACAAGCATTACCTTATGTTTCTGCAGTCGCCATGTTGAATGCCAATTATATCTTGTCTAAATTGGAAAAACACTACAAGATTTTATTCATTGATCATAATGCTTCTTCTGAAAGTGGTATCAAACATTGTGCCCATGAATTTATTCTTGATTTACGTGAATTTCAAAAGAATGGTATTGAAGCAATTGATGTTGCTAAAAGATTACAAGATTATGGATTCCATGCTCCAACCATGTCATTCCCAGTTTCAGGCACATTGATGATTGAACCTACTGAATCTGAAAATTTGGGTGAATTGGATAGATTTATTGATTCTTTGATTTCAATTAGACAAGAAATTGAAGCATACAAGAATGAAGAACCATTAGGTCAAGTATTGAAAAATGCTCCACATTCTTTGGAAGATGTGATTAGTTCACAAGATTGGGAAACTAGAGGTTATACTAGAGAACAAGCTGCTTATCCGTTACCATTCTTGAAGGAAAATAAATGTTGGCCAACTGTGAGTCGTTTGAATGATACTTATGGTGATATGAATTTGATTTGTACCTGTCCTTCAGTAGAAGAGATTGCTGCTGAAAATTGATTAGATTAGTATTTGAAAGAAAATGATGATTGTAATTTTGTATAATAATAATAATAATAATAGCAATAGTTTTTAATAAAAAGAATATAGATTTTGATATTTAAGTATGAGTTTAATCAGACGTAGAAAATATTTGGTGGTAAAAATAAAATGGATTCAGGTACAATATTGGAAAAAGAAGGACGAGAAAGAAGCGAAGCGAACGAACAAACACAGAAACAGAAACAGACAAAAAAAAAAATTATCATCATGGAAAATCAACCAATCTTTTTTTCTAATTAGACTCCCAAACTAATACAGAGAGAGACCCCCCGAAACACATCAATCTACCACAAAACAGGAGGCTTAAAACATCATCTAGAATTCATATATACTACTCACATTCATCCTAGCCAATTCATAATCAAATAATTCCTACCCCCCCCCTCCCGCAAAAGAGAAACATACAATAGACCAGGGTTTGAAAATACATTTACCTATTCAACATACAATACAGTGAAATTAACTCTCTCTCTCTCTCTCTCTCTACCCCGACTCCTCCTCCCAATTCCAATTGCATTTTAATAATATCACATCAACAAAAACAACCATATTTTTTTTTTATTTGTGCTTTTTGAAACCCCCCTTTTTTATTTTATCAATATTAATTTGTTTCCCAACATCATTTTGATTGAATGGATTGGTATAATAATAGATCTAAACGAAGTTCAATAACCACGGGACAACCAACACAAACATCCCCTGCATTCCATGGAATAATCATGGCCAACAATAACACAACTGCATCCACTTCATTATCTTCATCAACTAGTACTAGTCTGGGCAATCATTTATCGCCGTCTTTCAATTCACAATCTTCAAACATGCAGCAGCAACAACAACAACAACAAACACAATCGCATATTGCCCCAACGCTTGGTTTGCTGCCACAACAACAAGGTGTCATTGGGAGGAATTATAGTCCTATATCTCAACAAGCAAGTTCTCCTGTAATGTCGGCTCCAGTGACTCCATTAGAAAGAAACTCGTATTATTTTAGTCAATACCCACTTTATGCGTGTGATTGGACGTATTTGAACAATAGTCAGATGGATTGTGTTGCATTGGGGTCATATAAAGAAGGGTTTGCTAATAAGTTGGAAATTATACATGGAACAAACTATGAGAATGAATTTATTATGGATAACGCAACAAGTCCCGGTGGAAGCACTACACTAATGTATAATCATAACAATGCGTATTATGAAGATGAAGATATATCAACATCATCACCTGTTGAAGGATTTTATTTCCAAAGAGTTTGTGATATGACATTGGATTATCCAGTGACGCATTTACAATGGGATCCACTGATGCTACAATATGGCTCTGCAACTGGGGAAAGGTTGGCTGCATCAAGTGAAGTATTGCGTTTGTATAGAGTCAATGATAATGGTCATGATTCTTATTCATTACAACAAACGCATGTGTTGGCGAATAATACCGCTAGCGGATCTAGTACTTCTTGTAATAGTAATAATTCTTCTGGGTCAGGAAGTAATAGAACTATTGAAGATGTGAATACGTATCCTCCCGTGACATCATTTGATTGGAATAAAACTGATCCAAATATACTAATAACTTCAAGTGTTGATACAACATGTACAGTATGGGATTTACATCGTTCGCATAATGCTAGACTAGGTTCATCATCAATGAATGATGACATGTTGGACACAGCAACAGTAAAGACTCAATTAATTGCTCATGATTCAGAAGTTTTCGATGTTAAATTTATACATAAATCTACAAATGTTTTTGCATCTGTAGGGAATGATGGATCAATGAGAGTATTTGATTTACGATCATTAGAACATTCAACAATCATATATGAACCACCTCCAATATCAACGCCATCTTCATCATCGGCATCTACATCTAATCCCAATTCATCTACATTTAATTCCAAAGCATTATTAACTTTAACCACGTCAAATATCGATCAACATCATTTAGCAACCGTAGGTATTAATTCTAATCAAATTATAATTATTGATATGAGAATGCCCGGTATACCAGTAGTCACAATTGATGGATCATTAGGTGGAAGAAACCATTCACTGATCAACCTGATTAAATGGCATCCTACATCAAATTATTTGTTAAGTGGAGGTGATGATTGTGAAGCTTTGGTATGGGATATTAATAATTTGCCAAGTTCTGGTAGTGCTGGTGCTGGTGGTGGTGGTGGTGGTACCAATACAAATGGTAGTAATAACCATTCTGGAATGATTATTGATACTCCAGTGTTGGCATATACTGAAGATTTGGAGGTTAATAATGTTTGCTGGAGACAAAATCAAGGTGATTGGATGGGTGTTGTTAGTGGTAAGGGATTCCAAGCAGTTCTGATATAATAGTAATATTTAGACTTTTTATTACATAGCATATAGCAAGGTTAATAGGTTGTTTTTTTTTTATGTATAATTAATGACAATGATTACAACAATGCAATAGTGAAAGAGATAGACATCAAACAATTCTTAATATTTCATTTATATTTTTTATTTTATTTATATTTCAATTAATACGAACAAATAAAAAACGCTATATATAAAACAAAAATATTCTTAATTAGCTTATTTCTTAGCAGCTTTTTGAGCAGCCTTGGTAACTTTACCAGCTTTGTCGGATTTTTCAACAGATTTGATGACACCAACAGCAACGGTTTGTCTCATATCTCTGACAGC
>JAKTVG010000455.1:0-25765 GCA_030557085.1 Candida gigantensis
CAAAATCTCGGATATCATCGAATATGTCAATAGAAGAACGCACAACCAGAAATCCTTCTCGGATTTCACATAAAATATTAGATATACTTTGTATAAATATCAAATGTGTATCTATACAACTAACCCTGCATTTGCCAATCTGATTAGCAATGAAACAGTAATGACGAAAAATGAAAACATTGAACAAAGGAATATTCCTTTGGTTGCTACAGTAAATAAGCTGTCTGGTGATGATGGCCGATAGTAAATATTGGCTGAAAAAAATGGTCGATGTTGTTGGGAAGGTTGATAATATGGCTGAGCAGGTTGTTGGTAATTTATAGGATTGTAATAAGGAGCAGGAGCGACTTGCTGATATTGCTGATGATAACCAGGGGCCTGCGCAACTTGCTGATATTGCTGATGATAACCAGGGGCCTGAACAACTTGCTGATGTTGAGGATTATAGCCAGGGGCCCGCTGAGGTTGGGGATTATAATCGGGCATTCTAGCAATTTGGGCATTGTAATCTGGTGCAGGTCCAGCATGTTGATGATATGGGGCAATGTCTCCAATCATAGGTAGTGGAAACGTTAAATAATGTTATATGTGGCAAGAAGCACTTAGAACCTCTCGATAAAAACGGTTAGAACATTCGTTTTGTTTTTATATTATTGTCGTTGAATAATTATTGGTAATTAAATACAATAACATTACTTGCAAATGTTATTGATCATAATGCTTTATGTTACCAATCACCTGGATATAGCTTAATCTTATAGCATAATTTTTCGGAAGAATTGTTGATATACTCACAAAATTGTTTGATGGAATTGCTAAGGCAACCCATATGTCATGTGAATTGTACGTACTAAAGAGTGTCTTTCTCAAATAACAGGAAGTATTAAATTTCTATGTCTGAAATCAACAGGATAGGATTAGGGTCGTAATACCAGTATCACAGACTTGTACGGATGAAACAGATACTTGCCTTGATATCTACATTTATCTTGACTACAAGGAAGGTTTATAACCAGAGTGTGGACTTCCTGGTATTAGTGTGTATATTGTAGAGGTACTGGTTTTGACTATCTATTACACAAATATCATTCATTCCATAATCTTTGTCAATATTCAACCACAAGTAGCACGTATTCAAGCAAACTAATGGCGACTTCTAAACCGACTTCTAAACCAATTTCTGATCCTTCTTTTCTTTCTTTTTTTCTCGTATTCTTCCTCGTACTCTTCGTCAGACTCTTCGTCAGACTCTTCTTCGGAGTCGTCTTTGGGTTGCTGCCGTTTGAAATATGACCGGGCTAAACGAATTAAAACACATACAACAATAAAATACCTCACTATTTCTAGTATAAGAACAACGGGATCGTCGAAAGATGAAGCATTGTTTGAGTATTTAGAAGGTTGTCGATAGTGTGAGGGATTGCAATAGCAATTGGGGCCATTACAAGGTGGTTGATAGTATCCTGAAACTGCTTTAGACATGGCCAACAAAAAAGCAAAGGAAGTTTATATAATGCGAGAGCAGCACCAGGCTTAACTACAAAAAGCGAATGCTTGAATTTTGGTTATTTGGACCCGTTTTTATATTCTCTTTGTCAATTAGCTTTTTGTTGTTATTAACTAACAGTCTCAGTTGTGCGAAAGGTTACTCATCATAACATTTCCTGTTATTGATCTCCATCGCGACGCGGGAGTTTCATTTTTTTAAAAGAGCACCATGTAAACTAAAGATTTGGACGCCAAATTTTATATGAATCAACTAGAGCACATATTTGTACTTTTACAAAAGTGACACCGCGTTTTCATAATATCAATTCTATATACTATTTTGAAATGAAGTTGTTTTTTTTTTGAAGAACTATCGTCGATGTTATGAATTGTAGAATTTTATGTTACTAAGCACACTGGTAGGTAGGGGTGCAACAGAATATGACAAATATTTCGTCAGTAGTCATGTATACCACATAGTACTTTAGAGTTTGAGTTTGAGAAAAAGCACTCAGAATTGCGAGTTATTTGCTCCTGTCAACTCCAGGCCAGGGCATCAATTTTGCAACACATTGGATATGAGTCCAACTATCACGAAAAAATGCCAACATTATTTTCGTGTTTCAACCACTATTTTTTTTTGCTGCCAACCATGATCTGGAGCTACATCAAGCGAGTATTGTCTTCTATTTTATCACCAATTCTCAATCAATCGCCTGGAAAAGTTCAATTCATCTTACCGCCTCCTATCGAAGATATAATTAAAGCAATCATACAAGTTTTCCCAGCTGAACATGACGACGGTTCTTTAGCTCCTGTTATCCTTCGTCTTGCTTGGCATTGTTGTGCAACATATGATATAGCTACAGATACCGGCGGTTCAAACGGTTCCACAATGAGATTTGTCCCAGAAATAACAGATGAAGGTAACTATGGATTGGATGTTGGTCGAGCAGCACTTGAACCGGTGAAACAAAAATTCCCACAAATATCCTATGCCGATTTGTGGACTTTGGCGGGAAAAGTCGCCATTGAGTACATGGGAGGCCCTACAATTGTTTGGAAGAGTGGAAGAGTTGATTTTTTGGATGATAAGTTTGTCCCTCCGAATGGGTTGTTGCCTTTTGCAGACAAAGATGCGCACCACATCAGGGAAACCTTTACTCGATTAGGTTTTAACGATCAAGAAACTGTGGCATTAATAGGCGGTCACGGCTTGGGGAGATGTCACAAAAGATTCAGCGGGTGGGAAGGGAAATGGACACAAAATCCTACCAAGTTTTCCAACGAATTCTACAAAGTATTGCTAGGAGAAGCGTGGACCGAGGGGGTTGTTCCAGAAACGGGAAGGATGCAGTATTACAACTCAGACTCAACGCTAATGATGCTTCATACTGATATGGAATTAATAAGAGATAAGTCATATCTTCACTGGGTTGAAATTTACGCTAAAGATGAACTTGCATTTTTCAATGATTTCTCCATGGCTTTCACCGCATTATTAGAGTTGGGGATAAACCGGAACCTGGAGGGGCAGGTGCTACCAAAACATTAAAAAAGAAAGAAAAGAAAAATTAGAGTGAGAACGAGAGAGAGAACCAAAGAAGGAAAGAAATTGTCTAATATTATAATTTTTTTTTTTTTTTTCACATCACCAGTTTTTTTTTTTCATCAATGATAATCCCTACTATTGATGAGTTTGATGTTTTCCCAAACTCTGGGTTCCTTCCAAATAAACTCCCTTTAGAACGCCTTCCGCAACAATACTACCAGCCATGGGAAATTATAGTTAACAACCTCCCATCATTACTACTCACCAAACGTATTAGATCGGTGATAGACAAACTTCCGGTATTAGGAACCGACCAATTAACAACAGACGAGGAATACAGAAGAGCTTACCAAGTGCTCGGGTTTCTTGCTCATGCTTATATATGGGGTACTGATAAACCAACTGATAGATTACCTGTGCAAATTGCGCAACCTTGGTGCAAAGTTTCGGACTACCTTAAATTACCACCAGTAAGTACATATGCAGGGCTCTGCCTTTGGAATTTCAAACAAATATTGCCAAGTGATGATATATGGGATTTGGATAATTTAACCACAATAAATACATTTACTGGATCTATTGATGAAAGTTGGTTTTATTTGGTTAGTGTTTATTTTGAACATAAAGGTTCTTTGGCCATAACAACCGGGTTAGATGCAATAAGGTGTGCCTATAATAATGATATCAAAGGGTTAACGGAAAATTTACAGCAACTTGCAGAGGCCATAGATGTTCTTGGTTCGGTACTTATGAAGATGGAAGAAATGTGTGATCCACATGTCTTTTACTTTAGAATAAGACCGTATTTGGCAGGTTGGAAGAATATGACCGAGGTCGGATTGAAAGGGGTTTATTATGGAGATGAAACGACGCCCAGAAATTATGCCGGTGGTTCGAATGCTCAAAGCTCTTTGATCCAGTTTTTGGATGTATTGCTCAGTGTGAAGCATTATTCGACTGGTGAACGCCCATTGCCATTCAAAGAATCATCGGGTGAGGAAAATGGGTTTATGAATGAAATGAGGGAATATATGCCAGGAAAACATCAAGACTTTTTGAAAAAGATACAGGAGATCACAAATATCAATGAGTTTGTTTTGAAGCATAGAGATCCTGAATTGGTTTTGTCATATGATGCATGTCTTGCTATGTTAAAACTGTTTAGAGATAAACATATACAGATAGTTACGAGATATATTGTGCTCCAAGCCAAGAAATTAGAAAAAATGGGATCTTCGTCTACTTTGAGATCTGGTCTTGCTAGAAAGAAAAAGGAAGAAAGAGGTACAGGTGGTACTTCGTTGTTACCATTCCTTAAACAGTGCAGAGATGAAACTGGTGATCCAGCTGCTGGTAACTGGGGTAAGAGAATACTTAGTGATGGTGTGATGAGATTGAAATATTCTAAACCTAATGGTATCAATGAAGATTAGTGTGTATTAAAGTTTATAATGACTTCAATAAATATAAATATGAAATGTAATGTAAAGAAATGAAACTGGATTGATGTATGATAAACACACCCTACCTATCAGTGATATTTAGAAGATATGCATGTATCACCATCCTGCGCATAAAGTAGATCTTTATTAATCCATCGAAAAAGAATTTTTTTTTTTTTTTATTTTCACCAATCTATACCCCCAACAACTCCCCACAGCAAAATGGCAATCAACAAACAAACATACACTGCCCGAGCAAAGACACATGCTTCACCCATAGCATCCCGCTTATTCCAATTAATGGACTCCAAGAAAACCAATTTGTGTGCATCAGTAGATGTTCGTACAACTCTGGAATTCCTAACATTAATTGATAAATTAGGTCCTCATATTTGTCTTGTCAAGACACATATTGATATCATTGATGATTTTTCATATGAAGGGACGATTTTACCATTGCTTGAATTATCACGTAAGCACAACTTTATGATTTTTGAGGATCGTAAATTTGCAGATATTGGTAACACAGTTAAATATCAATATACTTCAGGAGTTTATAAAATTAGTAGTTGGTCCGATATTACCAATGCTCATGGTGTCACTGGGACTGGAGTTGTTGATGGTTTAAAACAAGGTGCGTTGGAAACTACTAAAGAACCAAGAGGATTGTTGATGTTGGCGGAATTATCATCTGCTGGATCCCTTGCATATGGTGAATATTCTAAAAAAACCGTTGAGATTGCTAAGAAGGATAAGGAGTTTGTGATTGGGTTTATTGCTCAGCGTGATATGGGAGGACAAGATGAGGGGTTTGATTGGATTATAATGACTCCTGGTGTTGGTTTGGATGATAAGGGCGATGGGTTGGGCCAACAGTACAGAACTGTTGATGAGGTGATTAATGGAGGTACTGATATCATTATTGTAGGGAGAGGATTGTTTGGAAAAGGTAGAGATCCAGAAGTTGAAGGTAAAAGATATAGAGATGCTGGTTGGAATGCTTACTTGAAGAAAACTGAACAATTATAAATTAGAATAAATTAAAAATAAATAAATAAATATGTATATGTATATGTAGTTACGCTTCTAGAGTATCGGTGTAATAATCATCTAAATTGTCTGCTAATTTAGTTCTCATTATTTCAAACACTAACAATGCAATCGAAGTAGCTGGAATAGTAGTCAATGCGTTTCTAACAAATCCAGAGTAAGCAGCCTCAAACCACGTTACATTAGCTCTTTGTTTCATTCGCAAGACTTGCTTGTAGGTATCAACATAAGAATTATAATATAGTTTGAAGAATCGTCTATCACCACCAGGTTTCGTAGTTGCATTATAAATATCCAATGCTTCTAATCTAGATAAATGAATTTTTTGAACTTTTGTAATTGGATATTGTATAGCTAATAATGAAAAAGCAGCACTTGCACCAGCTATTAAAACAAATGAAGATTTAAGAATTTTCATCAGTCGATATTTTTCCAATTTTTCTAATTTTTCATCAACTTGATCATCATCCCATTTAAAAATAGTTTTTAATTTAGATTTAATTAATGCTTCACTACTTTTATAATATTTTATTAATTTATAAGTTATATTATAACCTTGATTTTTAACAATTTCAAAAGTTGAAAAATAAAATGCAAATCCAAAACTTTCTTTAACTAATGAAAATCCATACCCTGCAAAAACTCCAATCAATCCAATTTCTTTCAATTTATTAAATCCAAAAAGCCATAAATTCTCATGTGATCCTTCCAACATTTCATTAACAGTCAGTCTAGTATATATTGCATCCACAGGTGCAGCAGCAAGTGATTGTGCCGCACCTGCAATAAACCCAGCTTTCCAAGTATCAAAAGGTGTATACCAACTAAACAGCATTTTTTTACTTTTATCATCATCATGTTTTCTTGTAAAATGATCCAACATGGTCAAATACGTCCCGTATAAAATAACACCAGTTGCAGAATTTGCAATCAAGGGGGGTAAAACTTGATCCGGGATGAATTTCCAACCTTCCTTTCTAATCACATTAATAAGCATCCCCAATGTCGAATGAGTGGAAAATCTATACGGTTTCGCCAGTATATTATCATGTTTATTCGCTATTGCTCTGACGTAAGCCAAATAGTCGAATCGGGAAGGACGAAACAATTTCACTGGTGTTCTTAGATATATTGTTTGTAATTGATATATTAATGCTCTCATCCCTGCTGCAGATAATGAAACGGTTTGATTGCTGCTTTTATTTCTATTTATTGGCTCTATTTCTCCTTCTTGTTGTGATGTTATTGAATCATTATAGATTGGGTTCGGAAGAAACATGCTTATTAGGTTGCTGGTTTTCACGGGTCTATGGACATCATAGCCGTTATCTATATCTTTCATATTATGTGCTGCTTCTTCTTAATTATGGTCTATATCATATGAAAAAGTGGGGATTGTGTTATATTCAAGCTAATATATAAATTTCAAAAAGGTTATTGACAAACTATATCTGTAGTATTTTGGTTGTTGGTTGGTTGGATATTACTGTTGATCCCATCGATAGTGTCTATTTTCGGCAGCCGCGATTTGTTTTTTTTTTTTTTTTTCTTTAAAGTTTTTCCGTCTCTACATACATGCAAACCACACACATTCGAATCTTATATATTATTACAATGATCTACTAAACTTCAAACAATAGTACTACAAAGTATTAGAACGTTTATTATTATATTATATTAATTTTATTTTTCTTACAAACCCTAAGTCCTACTCTTGAATATTTGGCTCAACACAGAATTTAACATATTCATTAACCATATCAGCATCAAATTCAAACCCACTAAATCTACCAATATTATCATCTATTAATTTATCATTTAATTGAATTTTGGAAGTTATCGGTATATTTTTAACATTATCAACATCATCTTCATCTACCATAGAATCATCATCAATTTTCAAAAATTGAAATAAATCCCATATTTTTTCAATATATCTTGCAAAATTATCTCTTGAACCAAAAAAATAATTAATTAAATGATCCCAATTTTCAGGTATTAATTTTTCTTTTAAATCATAAATTAATTCTGTTAAATCTGCAATTGGATTAGTGAAATTTATTAAATATTCATTGAATTGAATGGCTAGGTTCGTCATTAATCTAACTATTGCTAAATTCTTAGTTAGTTTTTGACAAACTTCATTATTTAGAAATGTGTTTAATGTAGTTTGATATTGTTCAGATGTAATTGAATAAATTTTATGCAAGTTAATTTTAAATTTCGATTCAGTCAATCCACTGATGGAATTTTTAAGAAGTACTAAAAAAATCCCTTGAAATACTAAACATTGATAAAAATTCTTAATATAACCAATAGGATAATTGTTTAAAAGCATAGTTAATACTTGATCATTTGATTGATTATTCAAATGATTAAAATGATTAAATAAATTCATCATCGTTGTTAAATAAGTAGTGTATCTTAAACTTGGGAAATAATTTGATTCAATTCTAATGAATGATAACCATCTAACAAATAAAAGTAAAATTCTTTGATTCTTATGTAATAGTTCAACATCATAGAAAGTGAGTGCCTGTTGTTTTTCCTTTTTCTGAGAAACACTAGCCTCCAAAGTTTTCAATTCATCTTTTAAAGTTGCCATTATATTGCAATACAATAACAAATAATCTTTAATAATTTGTCTAACGGAAGTAGTCCCTCTTGATCGTTTATAATATAACCCCCATATTCCAATTAAACTTTCGCTGACGGAATTCATTTCAATGTTTCCATAAAGCGCATCCAAAATCTTTTCATGAGGCACAACGGTATTTCTTAATTGATTCGAAAGTAATAATGAGCCTTTAAATTGGAAAAATGTAAATTCAATTTCAATTAATCGTATTTGAATCCAATATTTAGCCAAAGTTTTAAATTCTCGAGTGTCTGGATAATGTATATCATCATCTTCACCATTTCTTGAACCAAGATCATAATAAGGATCTTCAATCGTTTTTATGAAATCATTGTTTAAAACAAGATAATTCAATAAATTATTAAATTCAAGATAATTTTCCACAACCATATTGTTATATTCGTAGTAATTTTTAGCAATTATGTACCAATCCATTAAGTAAATCACATCAGTTAAACTTTCATAGGCTAAAATTTTCAATTTAATAAACTTGGAAATTTTGACCCAATCGTTGATAATATCTTCTTTTGGTTTATACAAGCTTTTCTCAAGCAAAAAATTGGTATTGTTATTATTCAAACTTGTATCAAATAATAAACCATTAGCTAGAATAATGAAAAATAACGACAAGTTTCTTAATTCAATGACATTAAATTGAACACTTGAACTTAAATTTTTAGTATTTTCATCATCAATAGATAATAATTTGTTATAAATCAATTTGTTTTGTTCCAAAATTTCTGAATAATTTTGCATCTCAATCAAAATGGAATTTATACTTCTCAAATAATAATCAAACATGGTTTTATAAATTGAAAAATCATTGGGTAATAAACGTTTAATCCTCCTAATATCAACCATTGTTAACTCTGTATATTTCGTTGAATCTTGCTCGAGTAAATGTTGAATTACATCACCCTGTGCTGCATTTTCTGTAAAATTAACTGTGGTTTGACTACTACCTTTAGGTGAAGAAGAAGTTAAGAAAGATATTGGGTGGAATTTATAAACGTTCGCATTTTGAAATTGGAAACCTGTTTGATCTGTACGGTTTTGAATTAATGGATGTGAAAGATTTTTCTCATTTGCAGGAGTGCCGTTGGTCGAGTGTGGTGGCTCTGGCAGCGGCAGTTGCAGTAGGTTTTCCTGTTGTTGTTGCTCTTGTTGATGATTTTGCAGTTGCAGCTCTTGTACTTGTTCATGTTGTTGTTGCTGTTGGGTGCCTTGTTGAACTTGTGGTGTTTGCTGTTGTTGTTGTGGCTGTTGTTGAGACTGTTGATGATGATTATGATAAAGATGATTTTTATCGTTGCTGCCGTCACCATTCAATCGTTGTAAATTTTCTAAATGTCTTGAAGTTGCATCAATTGAAGTGATTAATGAAGGTAATGAATCAATATTATTATTATAAACACTAACAAATTCATTAGTTATTCTCATTTTCTTAATATTGGAACGCTTCTTCCTTTCTTTTATTTTATTTAATTCTTGTTCAGATGGAGGTTGTGGTGGTTGTAATAAGCAACGATTTATCCGTTTGAATTTTTTACAAGCAGTACAAGGTATTTGCAAGTCACATTTAATCTTCAATAATTTACAAGGTCCACAACTATAACTTCTTCGTTGACGTTTCGGTTTAGATGATAAATATGAGGATGAACTGGTAGGTGATGACGACGATGATGATTGATTGATTAAATTCGCTATATTTACTTGGTCAGTGGTTGTTTTGGGGGGTCTTGATCTCGCGTTATTTGGCAATGTGGGTGACCCAGATTTGGATAACACAGGGGTGGTGTTTGCAGATGAAGATGGAGAAGGTGAGCCAGCATTTGACATGTTATTAGTATTATTATTCTCCATCCTTGATACGATCTAGCCGAGGACAGGACAAGTTGGAAGAAGATGTTGTTGTTGTTGTGTTTTCCCCTTTTCTATGAAAAAATGAAATTGAACTCACAAAAAAAAAAACCACAACATATATTCAACAGCAAAGAAACTGAGAAAGACAAAAACTTTGTAGTAATATTCGTTATTTAATTTAATTAGTGCAACAAAAGAAAAAAGAAACAGAAAAAAAAAATAGGCAAAACGAGTCAATTTAATACCAAACACCGTAATTAAGAAGTGGCAAAAAGGAACCCAATAAAGGCAGTGGTAGAACAACTTAAAATCGGCCCTTGCTCATGTATCAAGAAATATTTCTTGAATGACAGGTAAAGAAAAAAGAAAAGTATAAACGTTTCGGCTGGACAGAGAGAGTCCTGACCTTACGGGACGATTGGCATTACTGGTGGAACGAGTGGCTGAAACAATAGCTGATCAATTCAACAATTCAAAATTAAAGTACGGTGCTAAACAAAGAACATAACCGCCTCAAAAATAGGAACTACAGTACTATTACCAGCGCAGGCAGCAACCTAATAACACCAGGCTTAGGAACTAACGTTATTACTGAAAAGTTGTCGTCTTTTTCTTTGGAAAGGAAATCCACTGGAATTCTTTTTTTTTATGCAATAATAATTGGTATCGGATCTAATTTGCATCAAGAACCACACAGTCATCCTCAGTCATTCAACAATCTTGAAAATTAAATTAATTATTAGTTTAAATTAATTAGTTCGAGATTCCCAAATGGTTATTTTTAAACTCTTATAAAAAAGAAAAAATCAAAAAATACCAATCCAAAGTTTAAAAGCAAAATTCAACTTGTTCTTTTTCCGTATTTCATTCTCCATCGGTCTCAACGCACGTACTTGCGCATCACTATCGTCTAGTCTAGTCTTCTAAGCGTTTTTCCTGCATATCAGCCCGATCGGAGTTATCAAAATTCAAATCCCCTGTGGGTGGGTTTGGGATTCTCTCTTATTGTTGCCTTATATTTTGGGCGCGCTTCCACTGCAGTTTATCAGTAACTACACCGCACTATATCAGAAACCACGAACCATGTAATCATTTTAATTGGCATTGAATCATATATTTCTCTTCTGTTTATTTTTGCTCGGCTACTTGCTATGGTTTTCCGATAAATAAACTTGGGGTAGTTCGGATAAAATTACAAACCCGTCACTACTACAAGGTTATGGTAGTTACGGAAAAACATAAAAGATAAAACCTAGAATTTAATTCAATCAGTTCTAGAATATTCAATTTCTGTTGTTAGTTTTACCAAAGAATAAACCCGCGAAAACAATGCTGGCTTATACTTTTGTCTTGTTTGATATCATAATTGAATCTCGGGACGTCATTTTATTTTATCCCCGGTTGCAGTAAATGGACTCCTCGCTGATCTTCTTTCTTCCGGTGGTACATATAGCCATGCCACGAGTCACGTTACCCGGGTATTTGGGATTTATCAACTCTGACGACAAGACATTGATGAACACATCGTGATTGAACTTTAAACAAATATAACAGTAAGGTTTAATCGGTCGGTGCTTCTCCTTTCTATATATGACCTTTAATGATTGTTCAGCTGTCTCTGTATCAATACTGCGACTCCTTGATCATCGAATCGTCCCAGTTTGCGTAGAAACAGATACTAACACATGGTCATAGTTAAACAGGTGATACGCCATGTTTACAGCATAGATAGAAAGAGCACTGTAAATTGGTCACTTTGTCAAATAGGCAAATACTTAGCCCACGGTCTTACAACCAAAAAAAAAATGAAACTGTTGCAAGAAACTTAGAAAAAATGGAATTCAAGATCACAACAACAGATAATCCTGCTAACGAAGTTCCAAATAACTTGAATGAATGAAATCATATTTCAGAGACTTGAATATATAAACGGGTGTTTAATGATATCAAACATGACAAGAATACTGAAACATAGAAAACCGTTAGTGCGATGCCATGGTCCAAATTTTAAATCATCATGATTCAAAAATCTCTTTTCTTAAGGTTTCATAGATGATTCATAATATGCTTTAAGCATGACTCCATCGCAAAAATGAAACCAAACCGCAGTGTATTCTTTTTTTTTTGGTAATAAAAGTGATAATATTCACCTAACCATACGGTACAAGTGGGAAAATCATTTGATTGTTGTTATGTCATGATTAGTAAAGAGTGACCATGGTAATCATCATAGGTTAGATTGGTTTGGTTTGGTTTGGTTTGGTTTGGTTTGGTTTGGTTTGGTTTGGTTTTTGCTTGCTCCACATTTCGCAATAAGACACAAAAGTTGACGGGAATGTTTCCGAAAAGTCTGAAGATGTTACATTTGCTAGTGACTAATGAAATGAAATTCCAGAAGGGCAAAGTTTGTTCTGTCTGACTAAGTTTATTCGTATGATCAAGCAAGAAGAAGAATAATCACAAGAGTTTTCTACGTCATGATGTACATTTACTAAAACTAAAAAAAGAGCGTCACGTTTTTATTGTTGGTTTCATAGTTAAGATCAAGAACAACAAAAAAAATTTTCTTCTTCTTCGGCATTAAGTTGACGCATTATTTCAGATCATACTCCAGGTTTTTGTTTACTAATCAAGTTGAGTTCATGTTAAGGTTTATGATATGGAAGATGAAATAAATATGGGTCTGTGCTGTTGGAAGACGAAGAAGAACAAAGTTATCTTACATGATAGTATCAGAATACCTGTGGCTGTTGTTGTTGTTGTTGTTGTTACTGATCAAGTAATGAAGAGCAATTCTGATTTTGTGTCATTTACGAAAAAATTTTCTAGTTCCCCCAGATTTCGTGCTTTTTAGTCAAGACAACCACAACTAAAACGACAACAACAGACATCAACGCCGAAGTCTAAAATAAAAAATTTTTTTCCTACCTGACCTTGGATATTAATAACGGTTTATTAAGCTTTTTGTTGTTCAGCAAAAATTTTTGGAGTCTGGGGTATATATTGGACGTGTTTGCCCTTTTTTTTTGGTTTTTGTTTTGCAATTTTTGCTATTATTTTTCTTCTTCTTCTGATTATACCCATCATCATCAGTTTATTTTTTTCTGTCAAAAATTCATATATTTGCATTATTTGTTATTCTTTTTCTTGATCCAGAAATAATATCGTTGGCTTTTTTGTTAATCATATTTTGAAGCTACAATAAGTATAAATACCCTCCCCCTTGCTTTCCAATAAGTTCCATTTCATCCACACTTTATAGCAATCATATTGCGGGACAAAGAAGTTTAAAAAAGAAGATCAGCCCCACCTCAAGATAAGGACCACAGTTTTTTTTTTTGAAAAATAGACATTTCACAGTTAACAGACATCTATACAACAACAACAAGACATTGAAAATGAAGTTATTTAATTTATTAACCATATTTATTATCAGTTTGACATATGTTGATTCGTTTTTAATTCCATCATTAAACAATCTTCAACAACTGCAACAATCAATATTCAAACTATTCAGTGACACCAAAACCACATTTTTTAAATCCAAAACACTTACACCGTCATCATTTGATGATTGGTTAATATTCCAAAAACAAGTTTGCTTAAAATCTATATTGAATAATATTGGAGGTAATTTCACAACAACTCAACTTGATTTATTACCTGGAGTTGTAATAGCATCACCATCTCAACAATATCCAAATTATTATTATCAATGGACTAGAGATGCAGCAATCACTATAAATTTATTAGTTTCTCAATTATATGTTAATAATAATATTAATATTAGAAATATTATTGATGCTTATATTTCAAATACTAAAATTTTACAAAAAAGATCAAATTTATCTGGAGATGTTTCAAATTTTGAAAATTTAGGAGAACCTAAATTTCATGTTAATTTAAGTAATTTTAATGAAAATTGGGGTAGACCACAAAGAGATGGACCTGCTTTAAGATCGATTTCAATTATGAATTATTTAAAATTTTTAAAATTTGAAGGTTTTGAAGATATTTATTATGATGTAATTAAACCAGATTTACAATATTCTATTAAATATTGGAAATTTCAAGGATTTGATTTATGGGAAGAAATAAATGGTCATCATTTCTTTACATCTTTAGTACAATTGAAAAGTTTAACAATGGGTTTACAATTTGCTAGAATTTATAATGATCCAGATTCACAATTTGAACAATCATTAATTGAAGAAATTAGTAATTTGAAAAGATTTATTAATTCCGAAGCTGGATTCATTAATAATTTGAAACCTTATGTTATTTCATCACCTACACTTTTCCAACTGAATAAAAGAAATGGATTAGATATTGGTACCATCTTGGCTGTTTTATATACCCATGAAGAAGAAGATAGCACGGATGAATTCCCATTTGATGTAGATGATGGTCATGTCCTCACCACTTTAAGTTCATTAGTTGCAGATATGAAATTTAGATACCCTATCAATTATCAAGATAATTTAAATGCCGTGGCATTAGGTAGATATCCTGAAGATTTATATGATGGATATAAAGTATCAGAGGGGAATCCATGGTTTATAAGTACTGCTACAGCAGCAGAATTAATTTATAAATTAATTTATAAATTAAAATCTAAAAAATTGGATATTATTATAAATGATTCAAATATTCAATTTTTTAAACAATTTATAAGTATAGAAAGACAAGAAAATGAAAATGAAGAAGTTGTGATTAGGTATGGTACGAAAACATATCTGATGATTATGAGTGATTTATTTTCATATTCTGATGCTTTTTTACAAGTTGTTCAAAAACATGTGGATGGTGAAGGAGATATGAGTGAACAATTTAATAAATATATTGGATTCATGCAAGGTGCTAAAAAGTTGACTTGGAGTTATGGTGCTGTTCATTCAGCTATTGATGCACGTAGTAAGACTTTATCAGTATTATAGAGAGAAAGAGATAATGAAACGGTTTTATTTAGTTATTTAGTTCGGTTTGGTTTTTATTAGTATATAGTTAATTTATTTGGTTTATTATTATATTATCTTTATTTATCCATGTTATTGACAGTTTCGAAAATTTTCACTTTATTGAATTTCGAATCATCAATAGATGAATAACAATCCATTGATCGATCCATCAATTCTTCAATCTCTTCATCATTCAATAAAATACTTTCCCCCTCGTCCTCCTCCTCTCCATCTTCCCCTTTGTTTTCTTGTTTAGATTTGAAATTAATTTTACTCAATTCCACCATTTTATTAATATCAAAATCTTCATCATAATCTTCTTTCCCTTTCCCTTTATATTGACCCATTTGAATAATTAATTTTTCAAGAAATCTTTTTGAACCAGATCTACTAATTAAAATTTCTTCAATTGAATCTTTAACAACAAATCGAAAAATTTTACAAGGTTTAATTTGTCCAATTCTATGAACTCTATCAATTGCTTGTAAATCACATTGTGGATTCCAATCATTATCCATTAATATTACCGTATCTGCAGCTATTAAATTTATACCTAATCCTCCTGCTCTTGTAGATAATAGAAAAATCTTGAAATTTGGATCATTATTAAAAATTCGTATTTGTTCATCTCTTATTTCATGATTCGTTGATCCATCAAGTCGACATACTTTGATATTTAAAGAAATTAACCAATCTTGTAATAAATCTAAAACTTTCATGAATTGACCAAATATTAAAATCTTATGATTACCTTCAAGTAATTTAGGTATTAATTGATTTAAAATTTGAAATTTACACAGATTGGAAAGTAATAATGACATAAATTTTTTCTCATTTTCAGGATCAATTATTATTTCATCTTTGGTTATAGGGAACGGTTCATAATATATGTATGGTGAATTACTAATATTTCTATATTGAATTAATTTCAAACATTGTAATTTCAAATGTCTAGTCTTGTTATAAATGTCATCATAAATTGCATCAATTAGAATCAGTTGTTGTTTCGATCTAGATAAACGTTTAATCTTATCAAGTGCACCTTCGTATGTCAAATTTTCAGTCGTTCGTTTCCGCGGATTCAATTCAACTATTTCAAATTCATCATCACTCTCAGCTTCTTTATATGAGGTTCGTTGTGGTTTTGGTGACGATGATGATGAAATCGATCTTTTACTTCTTGATTCAGGTTGATCTACTTTGGAATTCAAATACTCATCAATATCAAATCCCTTAAATAATTCTTCATGGTTACATTTAATAAAATCTTTTAAATTTGCTTCAATCAAACTTTCAAATAATCTATTATTCAAAGCATCATAATAAATTTTCTTTTGTAATTTAGTCATTGGAATATGAATTAAATATTCTTTCTTTGGAGGTAAATTTTTTATAACATCACGTTTTAATCTTCTTAACATAAAAGGTCTTAAAATTGTATGTAAATTTTTAACTAATGTTTCTTGAATATTTGTTTTAATTAATTTTTTAGTTTCTTCATCATGTTCTAATTCATTTGCAAACCCAGTCATTTCATCAAAATTAAACCATTGTTGAAATAATTCCAAATCATGGAAAATATCAGGTAATATAAAATTTAATAATGACCATAATTCATTTAAATTATTTTGTAAAGGTGTTCCTGTCAATAATAATCTGTTTGAAACATTTAATTGTTTCAAAAATTTAATCAATAAACATTGACTATTTTTTAATCGATGTCCTTCATCAACAATAAGATATTGCCAATCAATCATGGATAATTTATTGAAATCACGAATAGAAATTTCATAAGAAGTTAAAAAAATATTAGTCTTTGCTTTAGTTTCTTTAACCAAATCAATATCACTTCTCTCTTGTTTAGTACCAATATATTTGACCACTTTTATACTTGGTGCAAATTTTTGAATTTCATTAAACCAATTAGATAAAGTAGAAACGGGTACAACAACTAAAAAGGGTCCTGAGATTCCATTTTCAATCAAATGGGCTAAGAATGAAATACATTGAAGTGTTTTACCTAATCCCATTTCATCAGCTAATATACCATTAAGTCCATTCTGGTATAATGTAATCAACCATTCTAATCCATCACGTTGATAATCTTTTAATTGACCACCGGTGATTAATTTAGGCTGTTGGGTATGAGTGGTTGAAGATTGTGATTTTTCAATTGCTTCACGAGTAGATTTCGTTGAATCTGAAATGTTTGTTTTTAACATGGAAACAATATCATTACTACCTTTCTTTTTACCACGGGTAGTTTTTCTTTTCTTCTTCTTTGGTTCTAGTTCCAGTTCCTCCTCCTTTTGTTGTTGCTCTTCTTCTGTGTTAGGTTGGTATTTCTTCTCTAACGAGGATTGAAGAATATTATCAGCTATAATTTGTGAAAATAATTGACTTTTTTCAATCAAGTTATTCAAACGATTCAATTTACGATCTTTTGAAAGTTGATTAAATTCTTGTTGTTCAGAAAGATCTTGATTGTTCTTGTGGTTTAAATTTTCTTCTTGGATTATTTGCTTTAAATTTGATTCCTCGTCATCTTGTAATGGTGGACTTGTAGTCATGATTGAGTGGGGTTAAAAGGTCTATATGGTTGAATAAAAAAAACTATGAAACGCGTTATGATTACCAATCTTTTTTTTTTTTTGTATGGCAAAGCTAGGGCTTGGTTGTAAAAAAAAAAAAGCTCAAGTCGCGCCTTTGTCTTGGTTTAGTAATGCACATAGTACTGTCAACATACTTCCCAATACGGCAGTCAACAACGTCTTACTCGTGTAATATTGATTTGAGTGGAATTAGTTTCTGACTCCTTATAAATTAATTTGTATTGTGTTGTGTTTGTTTTTTAGTTAGATTGTGATTCGTATTACGTAGTTTATTATTTTAATTTTAATTTCTATTTATATTTTTTTTTTTTCCATGTTATCAGTGACAACAGGATTAACCTGCAAATCGCATAAAATACTACACTCACACAGTCTGCACATACTACACACACTATACAATACTATACTATACTATACTATACTATACTACTACTACACAGTCTCACTCAATCTTTGTAACAGGTAATTAATTTATTTATTCTCTAACCGCCCAATTAATAAACCGAAGGAAAAAATTTTCGTTATCTTTTTAGAAATGTAATTAATCTTACGTCAACAGTTAACATCATATGATCACACTAAAAAGCATCCCACACTTACATACAATCTAATCTACAACCTTGTTCTTGTTATTGTTGTTGTTGTAGTGTATCTACATTACTATTGAGGAGTAATGGTTTTCGTTTGTAATTTCGTTCTATTATTTTCTATTTTGTTATTGCCGCTAAATTTTTTTTCAGTTCCCAACATTCCTTTTCTTTTTTTTTCTTCCCCTGCTACTTTGGTACAAATTGCATCAAGAAGACTATAACCGAAACATACTACACACACACACACACATATCTACTTTAGTGAAATCCCAGTCATAATATATATATATATAACCATTTCCCAACAGCCACACTCACAATTTACCCAACTTTTTTCTTTTTCTTCTTTTCCCCCCACTTTCCTAAGTATCTAGAAATATAAATATCACCACAGTGTTGTCCTCAAAGCTCTTATCAAGACAAACTCCACCGCTTTACTCAAATTTGAGATCATTTACAAAATCAACGTTTACGATGGGTAGAGAAAACATTTTAAAGTATCAATTGGAGCATGATCATGAATCCGATCTTGCTACAGAAAATGATAAATCAATACTAAATGAACTCAATAATATTGAAGATAAGAAACCACGACCTGTTAGAGCCTCGGGCCATCATACAAATTTCCCATTCACTTTATCCAAAGAATCCAATTTACAAGATTATTTAAACAATAACAAATACTTCATTGATTCAATACATCATAATCATGGTGATCAAATTTTTGAATTGAATGGAAAGGGACAATCTCCTCATACTTTATGGATAGGGTGTAGTGATTCTAGAGCTGGTGATCAATGTTTAGCTACATTACCAGGAGAAATATTCGTGCATAGAAACATTGCAAATGTAGTCAATGCAAATGATATAAGTAGTCAAGGTGTCATTCAATTTGCCGTTGATGTATTGAAAGTTAAAAAAATCATTGTTTGTGGACATACTGATTGTGGAGGAATTTGGGCCTCATTATCTAAAAAAAAAATTGGTGGTGTTTTAGATTTATGGTTGAATCCAGTAAGACATATAAGAGCTGCTAATTTGAAAGTATTGAATGAATTGAATGATGATCCAAAGGCTAAAGCTAAGAAATTGGCAGAATTGAATGTAATTGCTTCAGTTACTGCTTTGAAAAGACATCCAAGTGCAACTACTGCTTTGAAAAAGGGAGAAATTGAAGTTTGGGGAATGTTATATGATGTAGCTACTGGTTATTTATCTCAAGTTGAAATTCCTCAAGATGAATTTGAAGATTTGTTTCATGTTCATGATGAATTGGATGAGGAAGAATTTAACCCTCATTAGAATTATAGAGTTATAGATAAGCAAACAAACAATCAAATAAATAAATAAATAAATAAATAAAAATTCTTGCACATAACATGAAATTGAATTGAACCGTGTTTAGGCTTATATATTCTGTATTGATTTATTGATAAGTTATAAATATTATACATAAAGAACTTTTTAGGTTTTGAAACTTTCCAAACAAATTTTTAAGTAGTTTCCCACTTTAAGTTAAATCTACCTTCAGGAATTTCATAATTTTCAATAATTTCAAGTACTTCATCCACAGTATTAGCAACTTTAATAATTTGACCATTTTTTTCACTCAAGAATCCTTCATCAACAAACCCTTGAATCATTTTAAAAAAATTATCATAATAACCATCAACATTATAAACAACAATAGGTTTCCCATGAATATTTAATTGACACCAAGTTGTAATTTCCGCCAATTCATCAATCAGTCCAATTCCACCAGGTAACGCGACAAATGCATTTGCTTCTTGAGCCATTAATCTTTTCCGTGTATGCATATCTTTAACCAATGTTGTCTTACCGTATTGTTTAGAATCAGGGATCGGAGTGGATCCATCATGATTATCAATTGATTTCTTTAATTTAGCATTGAATGTTTCTTCATCCGTTCTTTCTCTACTGATTAAAGCTTCAGGAATAACTCCATGAACATATCCTCCATTGGTGGCACATCCACTTGCAACAGCACCCATTAACCCAGTGGACCCTCCACCATAGACTAACCCCCATTTCTTATCGGCTAAGGCCTTGCCGAACTTGCTGGCTTCTTCGGCATAGATTGGTTTGTTACCGAATGAAGATCCGCAGAAAACGCAAACTTTGATAGATTCTTGAGTCATGGTAGTGGTAGTAGTAGGTAGTTATAATTTTGTAGTTGTTAGTATGTATGTATAAAAAAAAAGGGAAATAAAGAGTGAAAAGGAATATGGAAAAATGTTGAAGATTGTGGGAGTAATTTATATATTTTGATAACTAAAGCGTGGGTCAGTCATACTACTACACTATACCCACACGTTGAAAAATCAATACACACCAAACTCCAACAAAAAAAAAACACAACTGAGACAAAAGATAACTAAAGCGCAATTCTACTTTATGTATGTGTCATGTGACTTGTTGCTCTTCCAGCGGAGAATCCGAGACACACAATCCAATTTAAACACTAAAACCTCCCAATGTTCACACTTTCCCCCGTCGGAAGAATAGATAGATTAACAAGAATCTCTTTTCAAGTAACATTTGATATGTTCTCAATGGAAGACCTTATTTCTACCTAAACATTCAATTTGAAAGGTCATTGTTGATCTTTTCCACAATCCAACGTCCAATTTTTTGGTGGTTAGTACACGACCAAAACATTGAAAAACGTTGGATCTCGATAGGTAGTTTAGTTAAGTTTGCAAGATTTAACTCGTTGGTATTATCGACTTATTTTCGAATCGTAGAGAGAGAAGTGTGAGAATGATTAATGTCAGGATTAACCGATTTCAAACACAATAGGAAAAAGTTCTAGGCTAGTTATAAATAAAAAAATACACTAGAAGCACGTCCATACTACGTCGAGAAATAATAAAAAGGACTTTTATAAGGTGGGGGACGTGAATTACTGTTCCTTAACACCATGATAAGTAAAAATATTGTAAGAGTATGCTTCAAGAGTGTGGGGGATCGTAAGTTCACGCTTCTTTTGATTCTAGAATCGATTTTCAGGCACTTTGGGTATAAGTGTCTCCTTAATTACAACAAAATGTGTCAAAAGAAAAGGTTACTACATAAGTTGGATGAATTAGACTATGTTCACAAGATTGATTCATTGGTAACCAATTCAACTTTCTTGGTTTAATAAACTTTCTAAGTTTATTCGATTTGTTTACGATTTACTACCAGTAGTGTTGGACATTGTTTTTTTTCTGTAAATTTTCAACAAATGTTGCAACTAAAAATTAAAACTGTAGATTTTTGATTGACTTCTACGTTTTACAAACAAACAATGAACTAAACGGATAAATATTTTTTTTTTTGACGGTTACAAGTCTATAACGCTTATCCATTCTTGATCCGTCTTGTTCCTTACTTAAGTTTATTTTTAGTATATACGATCATCAACTATCAGAAGTATAAAAATACATACCAACGATCCCATCCACACACACGATTGTTAAAACACAACCAGTACATGTGTATTAGCCAGCTCTTCTTCCATGAGATCTGTGGTACAGTAGAACCAGCTACTTTTACGATCCTGTGGTCTCAAATCCCATCCTTGATACAGCCTCAAACCCTTGATTGCTATAAACAAATCCCTTCTCTTCTTGACATCTCGAACTACCAGCAGTGTCGTGAAATAAACTTGTTTCATAAAGTATGAATGGTTATGGTTACCTGTTGTTGTTGCTGTATTTTGTGTGTAATTGCTCTTATTTCATATTGTCGAGAGTGTATAGTAGTGGAGTGGAGTGGGAGTCTTATGAAACAGTGAACAGGGTTCCAATAATAGAAAATCCTTCACCTTACCACCGCGAGTGAAAAAAGATGAATATGAGGAGGCAACCCACAGCAAGCATTTTGTTTAGAAACTTAAGACTCAAACAGGTTGATTTTTTTTTCCATTGGGTTGAAAATTGGCAATTGTGCGCAACAATTGCTATTCCGCAAAACTTGCAAAATTGTTGCAAATCAGAATTCTATCTATTAGTCATGCTCTGTTCAGCCTCATTGCGAAGCTTTTTTTTATTCTTAACCCTTTGAAATAAGGCAGGATGCAATGACCAACTCCAAGAAAAAAAAAGGGTGGGCTATATTGTGCTGGGGCTTGTTAAAAATATCATGAGGTTTTAATATATTACATCCCTTTAAAAAATACTCATCGGGCAGGATAAAATACCAATTCAGCTACGTCCTCCAATGTAAGGGGGAGACCATATGTTTCTGTGCCCACACCACCAGCAGCAGCAGAAGTAGTAGCACAGTGCACTTGAAATATGTATGCACTCCTGGACTTTGAACGCACCACCCCCCTTTAGAATTTACCATTGACACAATTTGTATGAGATAGATCAGAGATACAATAGTATTTGACACTAAAGATCCTTGTAATTATTGTTTTTTCTCGAGGAAATGTCTAATCACCTCTGAACCCTTAATCCACCCGAATGCAGTAAAGTAATTGAATTGATGGACAGTATTTTTAGAAAAGTAAAAAATAGAAACATACTAAATATTCTTTCTAACAATAGCACCAAGAAATGCAAAGAATGTAAAACCGCCAAACAAAAAAGAAAAGAAACCATTAAATTAAAAAAAAAAAAAATAGCAAAAAAAGTAATCATCGTGGATCACTCACTGTCGGTAGGGTTTCCATTGCAAATCCAAACGCAAACCTCTTGCAATAACCTTTTAGCCAGTAAAAGTAATAAAGCTTTCGAATTTACGGGGGATTTGAGGCGAGAAAACCAAGTTGTGCATAGCAACATAGTTTAATTCATATGTATAGCAAGCAAAGGTTCTTAACGTACGTACTAAAACACATCTCATTGCATTGCCTCATTGGAAAATATCATTTCGCATTCATACAAATTGATTATAATTATTAACTGGTCCCAATGGGCAAAAAAGAAATGAAGGGCCGAAGAAAAAGTATAGACAATGAATGAATCTTCAATGCAGTTTCAATTGTATTCGTAACAGAGTAGAATCATAAGACCAATTGTGATCCAGTCATCTTGGTACATAACAAAAAATAATAAAATAAAAAGATAATAAAATAATAATAATAAAAAAAAAAAACAAAATAGAAGAATCAATTGGGGAAAAGAAGAACATTCTAATCCCTTGGCGGGTTGGATGGAAGGAAAATCATATTTGCTGATGTGTGGGATTTGTTTACATTTCGAGATGCTGCAAATTTGGATCCTCGCATATCGACACGACCTTTTTCGTCGAGTGGTAGAAAAAACAAAAAATAAAAATGCGTAGTATTTTTGGGACGTGTGGATTTCACCAATTTCACCTTGAAAAATTCCCAACGCGTTCAACACACGACCCAATCGACTGACTGTTTGTTCAATCGAGCAAAAAAAAAACATACACACACTAGAACACTCTTTTTATACATACATCACCACTCGCTTACCACTATCATGGATCAACAACCTTAAACCGTCGTTTAAGACAGTGTGTTAATTGATTGCTTTTAGCTTATGCCGTCGATCCCTTTCGGTTTGAAGAAAACAACGAATCACGTGGATTTACAATAATATGTTTCAACTTCAGGTTGGTATGCTGAGGATCCTTGAAAACATACATACATACATCAACAAAAAAAAAATAGAAAAAACATGTTACACAAAGCCGGGAATCCCTGAATTGTTCATTCATTTGCTGCAAAAGTTGGGACAAACCAAGAAAGGCGAGGAGTTTCATTTAATTTCGAAACTAAATTTGTTTTTATTGCTGTGTGCAGCCAATCTCTCCTTGTGGGTGTGCTTGTCAAAAATCAGATTCAAAATTGAAAATCTTAGTTCCAAACTTGTTTTTGCATCTCCCCTTTCAACTTGTATCAAGTGCTAATTCTTCAGCACAATGTGGGATGAAAAAGAAAACAGTTTCATGAAACACAATCATGACATTAGCAAAGGAATTATAAATATACTTGGATATATCCTCCTCCAGGATCTTCATACTTTAAATTTTTTTTTCTTTTCTTTTCTTGTTTACCATCATCAATTGAATTTTTCATTCGTCAACAACAATGAAGTTTTCTAGCATTGCTGCGGCAGCTGCGCTTGTCACATCCACCTCAGCTTGTTTCCTTCCAGTCGTTGAATCACTTCTCAATTGTGCTTACTCAAGACCTAATCAACAAATTACTACTACCCAAGCATGTCATAGTTGTACTAAAGTCAGACCATGTACTACTACAATTAAAAAATGTAGAACTACTATCATGATCACTAGAGGTACCACTGGTGTTGTCACTTGGAGTGGTAAAGAAACTACTGTTACCTTAACTAGAGGTACTACTGTCGCCACTGTTCCTGAAACTACCGTTACTATTACTCCAACCGTCGTTACTCCTACTACTAAAATTTCTGTCCCAACTACTCCAATTAGTACTATTTGTGCTTCTGGTGAAGAATCATATGTTACCACTATTACTGCTGCCAAACCAACTACTGCAATTGTTACTGGTGGTGGTATTACTAAGACTGTCACTTTGACTGCTGGTGGTAACACTGTTACTGTTCCATGTATGCCTACTCAAAGTATTTGTCTTTCTGGTGATGAATCATTTATTACAACGATGACTTTCACTAAAGCTACTACTACTGTTGTTACTGCTGGTGGTACTACTCAAACTTTGTCCGTCGCTTCTGGTACTATTACTGCTACTTTACCATGTGGACCATCTACTACTCCAACTACTGAAACTTCTGTTTGTGTTCCTGGCGAATCAGTTGTTACAACCGTTACCGTATCTGCTCAAACTACTAAGACTATCACTGTCGAAGGTATGACTACTGATGTCAGTTTGACTTCTGGTTCTAATGTTGTTACTGTTTACTGTAGCTCTGTTCCATCATCTTCTGCTAGTATTTGTCTTTCTGGTGATGAATCATTTATTACAACGATGACTTTCACTAAAGCTACTACTACTGTTGTTACTGCTGGTGGTACTACTCAAACTTTGTCCGTCGCTTCTGGTACTATTACTGCTACTTTACCATGTGGACCATCTACTACTCCAACTACTGAAACTTCTGTTTGTGTTTCTGGCGAATCAGTTGTTACTACCATCTCAGTTGCTACTGCTACTAGCAAGACCATCACCATTGAAGGTATGACTACTGATGTTTCCTTAACTTCTGGTTCAAATGTTGTTACTGTCTACTGTAGCCCTGCTCCATCAACTACTGCTAGTGTCTGTGCTTCTGGTGAAGAATCATTTGTTACTTCCATGACTGTTACTAAAGCTACTACTACTGTTATTTCTGCTGGTGGTATTACTCAAACTTTGTCATTAGCTTCTGGTGTCAACATCGCTACTTTACCATGTGGTGCTTCTACTACTCCATCTACTGAAACTTCTGTTTGTGTTTCTGGTGAATCAGTTGTCACTACTATTTCAGTTGCTACTGGTACTACCAAGACTATCACTGTCGAAGGTATGACTACTGATGTTTCATTAACTTCTGGTGCTAATGTTGTCACTGTCTACTGTAGTTCTGTCCCATCTGGTTCTACTACTCCAGG
>JAKTVG010000456.1:0-25647 GCA_030557085.1 Candida gigantensis
ACAACAACAACAACAACAACAAATACATACTTTGTCATCCCCATCACATAATGATCCACAATTGCAGCCATCAGTACCACTACCACCCCCACTACAGCCACAACAACATGCTCCGCAGCACCAGCTGCAACAAACACATCAATATCAACAACAACAACAACCACCTATAAATATATCATCATCATCATCTTCTTCATCAAATTTCTCGGTTCCTTCATCCACATCCATTTTTTCAAAACAAGAACCAGCATTTGCTGGTCTGTATAATTCCCCCTTGACTGCACTTCGAAAATCAGGCGCATCGAATCAACAATCCAACGCCTCCTTTTTCAATAACCCACAGCCAACATACACCATAAATTATCAACAAAATGTACCGCAACAACTGCAGTTCCAATTTGACTACCCAAATTTGTATACCCTGCAACAAAATCAACAACAACAACAACAACAACTGACCTTCCCATCTTCATCTACTACACTTATGCCTTCTACATTCCAACCCTTTCAACCAATCAATGAAATATCCTCGGGAGATAACAACTCTTCAGCTACTACCACCACCACAACCACAACCACTATCACACATACTACACCAAAACGTAAGAAGCCAAGGCGACTGGACTCATTAGGATCAAATGCTGGAGAAAGTGAATTGAAACAACTAGCTCTACGATCGACTGACATCCCACTTTCTGATCTTGCACTGAGAATAAAACAATTAGAAAATGATGCATCAAGTGGAAGAGTTTTAAATACCGACCAAACAAAATTGAAAGAAAGTAAAGAGACTCAAAGACTGTTATTTGGTATGGTATGGCTACTAAATTCATGTGATTTATCACCAACTGCTGTCATCCCAAGAAATAGAATTTATGCCAGATATGTACAAGTTTGTGCAGATAATAGTCTTGCTCCAGTTTCACCAGCAAGTTTTGGAAAATTAGTCAAGATATTATATCCAACTATAACAACTAGAAGATTAGGAATGAGAGGTCAATCAAAATATCATTATTGTGGAATCAAGCTTACTGGTGATGAAAACATGCAACTGCAAATGTTACATATGCATCATCAACAACAGCAACAACAACAGCAACAACAACATCATCATCATCACTCATCCAATTTTTCCTCATCTCAACTACTGGGTGGATTCACTGGTCAAGTACACTCACCTATTTCTTCTCCCAATTCATCAGATGATGATTCACAAGGACCGATTTCTAGATCTCAAACTCCATCTTTCAGTCCAATAAATTCACCAGCAATTATGGTTTCAAATTCTGTTAATGATCAAATTCCACTGGTTCTGCATATGAAATTCATACCGAATTTATTTCAATTATTAAATGGGAATGCTGATCCTAATTCTAATCCATATTCACCGATTCAATTACCTTCAATCTACCCATATTTGACAAGAGATGCAGATTATGATATTGCCGATACTTTATATTCATTATATAAAGTTCATGTTAATTCAATTTTTGAAGCACTTAGATATATGCAATTGAAAAAATTATTTTCAAGTTTTAATAATTTTAATAGTATTTTAACTGCTCCTGTATTAAAACTTTATGCAACTGATACAATAATTGAATGGGTTATGAAATGTGATTTAATAATGTATAAAAAAATGATAAGAATGTTGAGTAAATTACTGTTACAACTTTTAATACCACAAGAACAAATTTCTCAATTGAAACAAATTTCAACAGGTTATATTAAAACATTATCTGGTTCATTATCAAATACTAAAGTTTCTAAAAATTTTGTTTTAATGAAATTAAAATTAGCTAAACATTTTATTAATTTATTGAATCGATTAATTAAAGTTATTGAAACTGGTCAACCTGCATCTAGAATATTAAATGATGATAATGAAAAAAATGCAATGGCTCAAGATTGGATGAAATTGAATATTAATGAAGTTATATCTCGTGAAATCCCATGTAGTGATAAAAATCTAGATACGCTTAATTATATTTTAGGTACTGAAATTTTAAATTTGATCAAAGTTAAACAACAACAAGAACAACAAGAACAAGATGACGATGAGAAGATACCATCCATGAATGAGTTTGCTGATTATGTATCTAATTTGTGTTTACGATTTCCTGATGTAAATGCAAGGTTGTTTTTAATATTGACATCGAATTTATTAACTACTTGTTTAAGAGAGATTAGTCTTCTGGGTGGGGAAGGATTTGGAGCATGGTGGATAGTTAGATGTTGGGTTGATGAATATTTGGCTTGGACATTTGAAGTTGGTGGGTTTTTTCAAAATGAATTACTACAAGGTGAACAACAATCACTTTCACAATTATTGACGGAGACTCAACCGGATTTAAATGAGGAAGATGATGAAGAAGAACAAGAAGTAGTAGTAGAAGAAACAACGGGAGCAGCAGCAGCAACAGCAGGAACAACTGGGGAGGTTTCATATGGGAACATTGATTTACTTGAAGCATCATTTGATTTTGATTCAAAAGGAAGTGGTACCCAACAATATTCTCATCCAAGTCAAGGTGAATCATTAATAAATTTCGATACTAATATTGATAATTTATTAAATTAAAAAAAAAAAAATTAAAATAAAATACAAAAATTAAAATAACGAAAAAGGGTGAGGTTATAGAAAGTTTTTTCGGGGGGAGTTGTATTAATATTGTGGTGGTTATTGCATTAATTCTTTTTTTTTGGTTGAGGTCTTTTTCCATTAATTTTATATGGAAAGATTTTTATATTGGAGGTGGGATTTGTCTTCTTCATCTTATTAGTATTATTTATTATTTGGATTATTAAGTAATATATAGTTTATGTTTAGTATAAATAAAGCAATATATTAGAATTAGAATTAGAATTAGAAAAGAAAAAAACATATAATGTCCGTTGGTTGCAAAACAAAAAAACATTTCAAAAAAATTTATAATACTTTATTCTTCCCACATAACAACAACAACACAATGCAATCTGACATTTTAATAAAATATCAACTCACACCAGAATCAATTGAATCATTAAAATCAACAGATGAACAAGAATATTGGAGACGGAAATTAATTGAATTACTTATAATTCGTCCAATTTATATTTTCCCAAATGATGAAAATTCCAATCAAACAATTTATGATACTTTATCAAATGAAAGAATTTCAATATTTGGTAAATTTGAACATCCTGGGAAAAGAGGAATAATTGCTAATCGATATACATTATCAGGATCAATTTTAATGAATTTAAATCCATTAGCGGCTTATTATCATGATCATGCTAAACAACCTGATTTTATAATTAAATTTGAAAAAATTTTACAACCTTTTATTATCAATTATTCTAAAAATTTAAATCAATATGATAAATCTTTAATGTATCTTGTTTTAAGAAGTTTTCTTTGTTATTTATATGATGATGAATTTCATGACAAAATTCCTAATTTATGTACTCATCAAAAAGAACTTAGATTTGATATGGAAAAACGTCATTTATTAGATAAAATTAAATTAGTAATAATTTTAACAATTAAAGATTTTTTAATAAATCATTTAATTGGTAATATTTTATTTAAAAAAAATTTAATTAAAGTTGTTAAAAAAAATTGGAAATTTATTGATGATTTAATTTCAATTGTTTTTATTAATTATTTTACTTTATTTAATTATAGAACTCAAGAAATTGGATTTGCTTTAGATCCAGACATTGCACTTATTAATCATAGTTGTATTCCTAATTGTTTCCAAATTGCAACTGATTCAAATGATTTTCAAATTATAAATACTTTACCAATTTCAGCAAATGAAGAATTAACAATTACTTATATAACATTGGGAGTACCAAAAGAAATTAGACAATTTGATTTATTATCACAATTTTATTTCCGATGTCAATGTAAACTTTGTAAATTGGAATATGATCCATTTTTTTGTATTCAATGTAATAAATGTGGTTGTAGAGTTAAATCTCCTTCATTTAAATTGATTTTAACTACTCCTAATTTAGTATTGAGACAAAGTATATGTACTATATGTTTAAATAATTTAGATCAACCAATTTATCCTAAAAATATCAAAATTAGAAATTTTTTCATGTCTTTGGTTATATTTGCAAGTAATGGATTATCATTTAATGATCAAGATTATTATAGATATTTAAGTAAAGAATTTGTCAATTATATCGATCGTTATGCACTGCAAGATTTAATTAAAATGTTAGTTAATGGATTACATCAATTTGAAATACCTGATTCAAGAGTTGGATTAGTTGAAGAATTGATTGATGTTGTGGTTCATGATAAAGTATTTTCATTATATTCATTCCCATTTAGTATTGTAATTCGAGAATTGGATCTGAAAATTAGTTCAAAATCACAAATTATTGAAACATTGAAGAAGGATGATAATGATGCAATGGAACATTTGAAAATTAAATTACAAAGAATCTTTGGAGTTGATATTCCTTCAGATTTATCATCCATGTATGCTTTTGATAATTGTTTATTTCTAGATTTGGCTGAACTTTTATTTGAAATTATCAAATTAATAATTGATTCAGAAGCAGTTACAGTAGTAACACAAAATATAAATGGATATTTTGAAGGAGGATCTTCAAGTTTAGGTATTTTTTGTCAATGTGCATTTTTTTTCTTTAAACAAGTTAAATCAAGAATGGATACTCAAGATATCGAAGATAAATTAATTGAAATAATGGAAATTTATGATTCTTGTATCATTCAACAAACTAATAAATCAACTTTACAAGAATGTTTAATTGAATTGTTCAACTTTGCAGGTTTAAATATCGCCGTTACTACTGATCGAATTTCTATCAAAAATGCCATGGGAAGTTTTATTCATTTCCGAATAGATAGAGATGATTATATTTGAAAATTTTCCAATTCCAAAAAAACCATCTTGGTACTTTTGTTATTTTGTAGTTTTTTTTTTTTTTTTTCTATACATCATTTAATGCTACACATACTGCACCTTTATGATGACCATTATATTGTCTGACTGTTTCACTATTTGACAAATCCCATAATCGAACATAATGATCAGCGCAAGCAGTCACCAAATAAGCACTATCTGCACTAAAAGCACAATCCCAAACCCACCTTTGATGACCTTGTAAAGTAGTTTCCAAATTGAAATTTTGTTCCGTTGCCCAAATTCTAGCTGTATGATCAGCTGAACAAGTTGCTAAATGTTTCATATCAGTCAGTAATAATACTTTAGTGATATATTTCAGATGTGATCTAAATTTCGTAACTGGAGTTAAATTAGTTAAATCTCTTTGATTTTGCATTTTCCAAACATAACAATTCCCTTTACTATTCCCAGCAACCAACATTGATCCATCACTTGCTACAGATAAAGAATTTATCGGCACATCATCTTCAGGGATCAAATGATGAGTACATTGATTCTCACCTAGATCCCAAACACGAATATTCCCATCTTGATCACAACTTATCAATTCCCCTTGATTTGGATGAATAACAACTTCATTAACTGGACAAAAATGCTTATAGTTTCTTTGTACTGATGGTGATCTAACATCCCATACTTTCACAGTGCCATCTTCGGATGAAGTAACCATCCATTTACTCTCTGCTTGGAATTGTAACGATGTCACGTTGGAAGTATGTCCTTCAAAAGTCATCACTGGATTATTATTAGAATTGTTTTGATTTGAAGAAGAATTATTCGTCGTCGTTGTGTTCGTGTTCGTCGTTGATCCAGACGGGTTCGTAGTGGTGGTACTACCACCATTTGGTCCATTTCCTCCTGCATTCCCACTTTGTCGTATATCGTATAATCGCACATATGGGTTTCCTGCTGCTGCTAAGAATCGTTTATCGGAAGTTATTTCTAATCGGTTCACTTGTGAATCTGTATGTTGGATCGTTCGGGAACAAACACCGGTTAACGCATCCCAAAACCTTATTGTGTGGTCATACCCGGCAGATGCTAATATAACTGACATGATGTTTGTACTTTTTGTTATTGGTGGTGGTGGTGAAAAGGCTGTTGTTGATGGTAGTAAAGGATTGGTGAAAAAGTTCGAAGGTTCTTTTTTTTTTTGGTTCTGCCAAATTCTCGCTTATCTAAGCGTCGTGTACAAATTTCAGATATTTTTTGGAATCATGATTTGGTTACTAAAGTAGTTCAGTGGGATGGGTCTATGATGACTTATTATGAAATAAGTGTGTACTTTTGGGATATTGATATTATTCAAACTACGAGATAAAATTGGAAGTTAAACCACGGAGGTTATAAAAATTGTAGTATTATTCGTTTGTTGTACCTTGTCAAAAAAAAAAATTCTGATAGGTTGCAAAATGTCAATCGAAACACCATATACAAAGGGTATTGTTAATTAAACAACTACTACAATAAAAATTCAATTTTTTAGGTTACGTAGATTATTGTGGAATCTTATTATGTTGACCAATATGTCGGGCATGTATTACAGTTCGCAACCTAAACCAGTTGTTGCGTGGACATCTTTTTGGTAGATCCATCCATAGCTTGCAAAAAGTATAGAAAACAAACTACAATGACACACCTTATTTGTAATAAATTTTTATATTTTATTTAAAAAAATACCGTTCTAAACAAAACTAAATAAAAAGGGGTATTATAAAAAAAAAATGAGGGAACAACGTGATAGAACTAAAAGGGAAATGCATGACTTTTCATCATCTCTAAGCATCAATAGCTTGGAAGAAAATAGGAACAGCACCATCAGGAGCTTGTCCATCATATTTAGCCAAGACATAATGATCTTTAGAATATTGATAAGGATCATTAATATTCTTAACCCCCTTAACACCATAAGAACCATCAAAAGTAATGAATCCCAAATCATCAATTGTAACTTGAGTTGGAGTATCAGTAGGACTAGCTAATAAAATACCTGGTTCACCTTGAGCAATGTTAAAATACCATTTAAGAGGATTTCCATCTGGACCTTGACCACCTTCGAAATACAAATGTTTGCTGTCTTCATCATAAATGAAAACAGTAGCTGGTCCACCAACAATAAGATAATCAATTCCAGCACCTTCATGCCATGCGGAAACTGAGTTACCGGTGACTTCAGGGTATTGTGGTGGTGGGTATCCGAATGTCTTTAAAGTGACGTTTTTTAAAGCAGAACTGGATTGAGCAAATGCTAAAGCGGCGATAGTGGCAATGGTAGCGAATTTCATATTTAAGTTAGTTAGTTAGTTGATTGGGGTTGTTTGTTGTGATGATGAGATAGAATTAAAAATGCTGGAAATGAAGAGGAACTTCAATGGGTCTTTATATACTATTTCCTTTTTGATATTTTGAGAAGTTGTATGGATCAACAATTGGTGAACACAACAAATAATGACAATAGTGGATGCAAACTATTTTTAAAACCAGGGGTGGTGGTGGTGGTGAAAAGTAATAACAGTATGATATGATATGATATGATGTCATTGCATGCAAGTAATTAACGCACAGAACATAACCCATATGCACTTGCCACAATTGAAAAAGTTGCAAAAATGGAAAAAAAAAAGATTGACCCCCCCTTATTGTCTGCTATTGTTGGGGAGAATGGTGTTTATGTTGACAAGTGTACCCTCGTCTACTAATTATAGATCACTATGTGGGTACGTACTTATGCATTGTGTTGAGATTTTTAGGCAAGGTAGTTTCGGTGAGAGAGAAAATTAATAGTGATTTTTTATAGTGGATAGTTGAGTTACTTAATTCACTCAGTTGTAGATTAATATTGATGAATCTTACTTACTATATATATTCCATTCTCGACAACATGGCTGGCTTTTCTCTGTTTCATACTTATTTTTCCTGTCAGAAAACTTTTCATCTCCTCTCAGTACAATATTGCACGTGAGCCAAAATCCGCTTTCTTGGATTCCAGACTAAAACTTCAATACATTGTAACCAAGTTGCAAAGAATTCTCCTGTCCCCCCTCAATCTCATGATGCCGTTTATCCAGGTTTGTTCTTTTTGTACTCATAGAAACAAATAATTGAATCGCTTAACTTCTTGCGATCATTCAAATTGTGTTTTAGTTAGATGCTTCATTTGCAACATTTCTATTTATAGAACTAAAAACATAAATATTTGACACAGGGGTCTTTTTTTTTTGTTTGTTTTTCCGTTTGTCGGTCAGTTGGTCGCAGTAGTAATTTGCAATTTGACAATACAAAATATATTATCCGTCGTACAAATTGGTCTAAGCCTGACCGGTGGATATGGATTTGGTTTTACGAGAAGTTAATGATGATTGTTTGAATACGTTTGTCTCCAGTATATGTTTATGAAATAATGACGTAATTATTTCAGTTGTTGGTAATACAACTAAGTGGAGAGAAACAACGATAGAACATCTGACCTTGTATCACTAACAGATATTTTGCAATTATCCATATTGAAAACAAATTATAGCGTTAATTTGTTAATTTCATTTGAATTTCAAGTATTGGCACGAATATAGACATATGAAATGCCCCATAAATGGCACTATAATTTGATTAAGTGTATATGAGATCAGTACGTTGGTTCATATTTTCTCTTACCAGACTGGTGCACGTGACCAAGAAGAAATGTGAAACTCATCTCCAGTATGTGGAATTTTTTTTTTTACCCTATTCCACTTCCACTATCAAATCTATAAACACTACGATACATATATCCATGAGAAAGACTATAAGACCGGCATATTCCGATGACGAGGGTTCTTCAGATGGTGAATTGGGATCCGTGTTAAACAATAGATATCAATCTGACTCCGAACAAGATGATGATGATGATGAGTTTTCGAAAATATCATTTGGTGCTCTAAATAAAGCCCAATCAAAACTTCATAAACAACAACAACAACAACAAGAAGAAGATGAGGGTGGATTTTTTGAATCGGATTCAGATGGACCTCCTGAAGAGACAACAAGTTCTAAAAATTCAAACAACAAGAAGAAATCTAAACATGCCCCATCTGAATCATCATCCAAAAGACCAGTTTCTAGAATTAGAGATATACCTGGATTACCAACACGAAAATCGCAAACATTACATACCGATATTCGATTTGATGCTGCATATGGGAAAGCAGATTTGACAAAAGCAAGAAAAGATTATGCTTTCTTAGATGAATATCGAAAAGAAGAGATTTCTAATATGGAGAATTTACTACGTAATAAAAAGAATAAATTAAATGATCATGAAAGAGAAGAAATTAAAATGCAATTACAATCATTGAAATCAAGAATGGATACATTAAAGAATCGAGATTTGGAAAATAATATATTATCTAATTATAAAAAGGAACAAATGGAAAGTTTTCAACAAGGTAAAATTAATAAACCTTATTTTCTTAAACGAAGTGATAAGAGAAAGATATTACAAAAGGCTAGATTTGATAGTATGAAACCTAAACAAAGAGAAAAGGCCATGGAAAGAAAAAGAAAGAAGAGATTGGGTAAAGAATTTAGACAATTGGAATTTAAACCTCATAATTCATAGTTTTTTTGTATACCACATTATAGTTTTTATCCAATTTGATAGATTTACAGTATTTTGATAAATGAACAGAATTATTATAACTATTTGACAAGACTAAATATATGCTATACACATATAGGTGAATAAAAGTAAAAAAAAAAACGGGGATGAGAAGGGGAGTAAAATAAATTAGGAATCAACGTTAAATGGAAAAACCAAACCATCATTTTTTAAAAAAAGAGATCAATATGTATATATGTCCCTTTCTCTCTCTCTTTTATTTCCAAATGAACTTTCGGTTTGAAATGTTAATGCACTCTTAAATTCTTTTAACAGAATTTCACTTATTTATTTTACTTTTTATTTTTATTTTTATTTTCATTAGTTATCCAATCTTCCCAACTTCCAACATAATTACCTCTTTTCTTATATCCAAAAGTATTAGCCAATTCTTCAGCAGCAGTAGATCTAACACCACCAAGACAATAAAAGATCAATTCATTCTCAAGACTAGGTTTATTGAATCCAAAATGTTCTTGAAAATCATCATCTGATAAATCTAAAGCTCCAGGACTACTTTTGAATGGAATATTTATAGCTCCAGGTATATGACCATCTCCAAATTCAATTGGTTCTCTTACATCTACCAATACTGATTCTGGATGATTTTCAGGATGTGAAATCACATCTTTAATATCATCATATTTGTATATTTTTGCCTCTGGGGTTTCTGTCAATACACTATAGTATCTTGGAATAGTCTTAAAGGCATTTTGGTTGATAGATGTTAAATTTTGACGGGTTTGGGTGAACAATAATCTTGGGATTGGTCTGATGATGGAAGAATATGATAAGAAACGAGATGCAGTTGGGGCAATGGCGATGTTCTTAACAATTGATACTGGTGAGTATCTGGAAGATGATCTTAATGCATACATTATGGGGGTTCAACTTATATATATAGATATGAATAGATCAAGGAAGTGTGACACGTGGGGGTGGGGGTATGTGTATATATGTATATGTGAAGCAAGAAAAGCAAAAGTGGGAACTTGATTAAAGTAATCTAATTTGATAATCTTGTTCTCGTTGTTCTCGTTGTTGTTGTCGGATGAGTTTTTTTTTCTGATGTGGATGAGGATTTGCCTCTTTGTTTTCTTTGTTTGTTCCTATTTCGCCCATGAGACTCGACTCCACCCGATTCGCCCCAGATAGACCCATGTGGTAGCACACTCACTACTAATTAGTTTTACAATAAATTTTAATACTATGTCTATATCTATATATACATACCATGAAGTTTGTGTTGAAACTTCTCATGATTCTAAACTATTTATAATATAAACAACAAATAAACAATGATGATCCTCTAATAACAATAATAATAATAATAATAATAAAAAAAAAAAAACGACTCTATTCATGACATTCATTAAACCATTTGTTGAAAAAGTTTTTTTAAATATCCCACAGCAAAAACTCTATTCAAAATATACTATTTCTAGAAAATTTGACAATATTATCTAGAATAACCCATCAATTTCACCATCTTCATTGACTTCCACATTCATAAATCCACAATGAGTAGGTAACCCAGGAATTGTTTGGATTTCTGCTGCCAAAGCATACAAGTAACCAGCACCGATTGAAGCTCTAACATCTCTAATTGGGAATTTGAACCCAGTTGGTACACCTTTCAAAGCAGCATCATGAGATAATGAATATTGAGTCTTTGCAATACAAATTGGTAATTTACCAAATCCTTGTTTTGTATAAAGATCAATTTTCTTTTGTGCTTCTGGTAAAAATTCAACTTCTCCTGCTCCATACATTTCTTTAGCAATTGTAGAAATTTTATCTTCAACTGATGGTTCTAAACCATATAAGAAATTAAATTGTTTATCTGGGGAATTGGCAGCTTTAATCACTCCTTCTGCTAAATCAACTGCTCCTTTACCACCTTCTTCCCAATGATTAGAAACAATAGCATCAACTGCACCTGCTTTCAATGCCTCTTCTTTAATCACTTCATGTTCCTTGTCTGAATCAGAAGACATCTTGTTAATTGCAACAACAACTGGTAATCCATAACTTTTAGCATTAGAAATATGTTTAGCCAAATTAGAACAACCTGCTCTTAATAATTCAACATTTTCTTGAGTATATTCTGGAGCCAATGCAGCACCAGCTTTAACTTCTGGTCCACCACCATGTACTTTCAATGCACGAACAGTAGCAACAATGACAATAACATCAGGAACTAAACCTGATGATCTACATTTAATGTTTATGAATCTTTCACCACCCATAGTGAAATCAAATCCAGCTTCAGTAACAACATAACCTTCTTCTTCTTTTCTTTCTTCAGGACTCAAATCTGAAGAAGTACCAGCTAATTTTAATGCCATTTTATCTGCCAAAATAGATGATGCACCAATTGAAATATTGGCAAATGGTCCAGCGTGAACGAAAACCGGAGTACCTTCTAAAGTTTGCATAATATTTGGTTTAATTGCATCTTTTAATAATGCAGTTAAAGCACCAGCACAACCAATATCTTCACAAGTGATTGGAACACCAGCTTTAGATGAACCAATCACCATCTTACCTAATCTTTCTCTCATATCTTCTAAAGAATTAGCTAATGCTAAAATAGCCATACATTCTGATGCAACAGTGATATCAAATCCAGTGGCTCTTGTAAAACCCTTTTCAGTTGGGGCTTGACCAACAGTGATTCCTCTCAAGAATCTATCATTACAATCAACAACTCTTCTCCAAGTGATGGATTCTGGATCAATATCTAATCTAGCAAAATTTGTAATTTCTTCAGGAGTCAATTCATTAGGATCTGTTTTATTAATACCCAATTTTTCTAATCTTCTCAACATTGAAGAAGTGAATTTTCTAACCCCCTTTTTATCAGGAACCAATCTTTTATATAATGGACCATCTTTTTGAGTACTTTCATGGAACATTCTAGTATCAATAGCAGCTGCCAATAAATTGTTAGCCATGGTAATGGCATGAATATCACCAGTAACATGCATATTGAATTCATCCATAGGAATAACTTGGGAATAACCACCACCGGCAGCACCACCTTTAATACCGAAAGTTGGACCCATAGATGGTTGTCTAACATTGGCAAAGACATTCTTATTCAAATGAGCACCCAAAGCTTGAGCTAAACCAACAGTGGTGGTAGATTTACCTTCACCCAATGGGGTTGGAGTGATACCAGTGACCAAAACGTATTTACCATTGACTTTATTATCTAAACGTTTCAAGATATCAAGTGATACTTTAGCTTTATAAAAACCAAATGGTTCTAATTCACCATCTAAAATACCAGCTTCTTCAGCAACTTGAGTAATTCTTTTTGGTTGTTGTGCACGAGAAATCTCAAAGTCGGAAGGAACTGGTTTTTGTAAATGCAATTTTAAAGGGTTGGTAAATTTTGGAGTTTCATTGTTTGCTTTATAATGTCTCTTAGCTCCAATAACAACATTGTCCAAAAGACAAGCAACAGTCATTGGACCAACACCACCAGGTACAGGAGTGATTAATCTAACTTTTTCTTTGGCAGCTTCAAATTCAACATCACCAACCATACGTTGGCCTGATTTTTTGGTTGAATCTGGAATGAAATTGGTACCAACGTCAATTACTACAGCTCCTTCTTTCAACCATTCACCTTTGACGAATTCTGGTTGACCAATAGCAGCAACAACGATATCAGCATCACTTAAATAATGTTGAAGTTTATCCAATGGGGTTTTAGAATGAACAACAGTGACATTAGCATTTGCTTTAGTGAGCAAACTGGCAATTGGTTTACCAACAATATCAGATCTACCTAAAACAACAGCATCTTTACCTTCAAGATCAACTTTAGCTTGTTCAAACAAATACATGATCCCCTTTGGAGTACATGGTAAAAATAATGGTTCACCTCCTTTTTTGGCCAATTCCCCAACATTGAAAGGACCAAACCCATCAACATCTTTTGAAGCCAATACAGCATTGGTGACTTTTGTTTCATCAATGTGTTCAGGTAATGGTAATTGAACTAAAATTCCGTCAACTGTTAAAGAATTATTTAATTTTTCAACATGATTCAATAATTCAAATTCAGAAATATCTTCAGGTAATTTAACAAGATCACAACCAATACTTGCTTCTTCAGCTGCTTTCAATTTCATTTTCACATAAGTACTTGAATCTGGTCTTTCACCAACTTGAATGATTTTTAAATGAGGTTTGAAATCTGGATGTTTCAATTGGAATTGAGCAATATCATCGTGTATTTTTGTACGAAGATTCAAAGCAATGGTTTTACCATCAATAAGTTCAGCTACCATTGTTTAAAAATTATGATAAAGTAAAGTAGTTATTGAAGATATAAAAAGAAAAAGGAAAGAAGGAAGAAAAGTGTGAAAAATAGAAAAAAAAAATTGTTGTTGGTCGAATGGAAGAAATATCGTTTAAATTTGGGAAGAGATTCGTGGGGGTAGTTACAATGCTGATACCGTAGTAGTATTGCCGATGATAGGAAAAATTTTTTGCGCAGACGGCGCTGGGCGACGGGTCGACTCAACCACCTCACCTCACCTCACGTGGAAATAAAATTCTTCATTTTTGACTCTGGCTGGACTCTGAGAATTATTTATATGAAGATGACTCAAATTGCATCTAAACTAATTAATCTCCGAGATCACACACATATCTGAGATGACTAGACTAGATTGCACCGTACTCGCTGTATCTTCTATATTATTTATTTCATAGTAATATGGGTTTCTTGAATATTGTTTAATAGAGGGAAGCTCCTTATCACTATATCAGATGTATGAAGTGCCACGAGTACAAGCTTACACAAAGTAACTTTTAGTCCTACACTTAAGACTTCTCAGACAGCCAACCAACCACACCCTCGCCAGTTCAAACCAGCAACCTAGAATGATAATCATCTTCATCACATTATTAAAGAGACATGGATTACAAACTCAGACAGAATTGCATCGAGTTTGGCAGTACCATGCGCTTTGTTTTTCTCTGACACTAACCATCCTAGACGTATCACCCCCCATTAAACAACTGGGTTGGTTTGGTCTATTTGAATGTATATTCTACTCAAGCTCTTCTACATTGGTTGAATTAACTAGTGACACGCCTTTTTAAGCAGCAGTTAGTTGAGAACCGATGTGGTGGTTGTAAGAAGATTGGTTATATACAGGAATACGCGTGTGAATGAAATTGTTCAGTAACAATTCACTTCACTTTTTTTTTTACTTCTTATACTATATTTACTCTAGCCCTATTTTTTTGCAAGAACTCTTTCTTATCATTATTCATTTCATATCAAAATAACCTAAATCTATAGCGATAATGTCACTGAGACCAAATGCATTTAAAGGGTCAAATTCAGCCAGATTTGTCAAAAATGAGATCAACACCAACTACAAAAACACCAAAGATTACCGTCAACATCAACGAAATCAACAACCCATTGATCCATATGTAGCCAACAACCCCATGCTTACCGATTCCATACAGAAAAAGGAGTTGATTGAACGTATAGACCATATTGATTCATTAATGGGGTTTGACCGTTTGGAACATGGAGAAAATGATGGGAATAAACCAAGAAAAGGTTGGTTGATCAATATGCATGCAACAACTATACCTAGTGATGATTATTTAACTGGATATTCTGGAGTTGATTATTATTTTCTAGATGAAGAAGGAGGAAGTTTTAAAGCAGCACTACAGTATGATCCATATTTTTTTGTTGATGTTTTACCAGGAGACCATGAGCTGGAAGTTGAAGAATGGATGAGGAAATATTTAGAGTCATGCAATGTGAAAACTTTTGGTAGAATTGTTAAAGAAGATTTGAAATTACAGAATCATTTATTGGGATTGCAGAAGACTTTAATTAAATTAAGTTTCCATAACAATCAAGATTTGTTGGAAGCAAGGAGAATATTGGCCCCAATTATTAAAGAAAACCAATTACAAAGGGAATCAAGAGACTTGTATAATTTTGGAGAAGTTGAAGCCAGTTCTGATCCATCTACATTTATTGAAGACATTAGAGAATACGACGTTCCATATCACGTGCGAGTATCCATTGATAAAAAAGTCAGAGTTGGTAAATGGTACAATGTTTATGCAAAACACTCAAAAGTTGATTTTGTTGAAGATACCGAAAAGATTGCATTTGCTGATCCAGTGGTTTTGGCATTTGATATTGAAACTACAAAGGCACCTTTGAAATTCCCCGATGCAAAAATTGATCAAATTATGATGATTTCATATATGATTGATGGCGAAGGTTTTTTAATTACAAACAGAGAGATTATTTCAGAAGATATTGATGATTTTGAATACACTCCTAAACCAGAATATCCAGGGATGTTTACGATTTTCAATGAACCCGATGAAAAGCATGTATTGAAGAGATTTTTTGAACACATTCGTGATGCTAAACCAACTGTGATTGCAACATTCAATGGTGATTTTTTTGATTGGCCATTTGTGGAAAATAGAACAAGATTTCATGACATGGATATGTTTGACGAAATTGGGTTTGCCAAGGATAATGAAGGAGAATATAAATCAAAATACTGTGTTCATATGGATTGTTTCAGATGGGTGAAAAGAGATTCGTATTTACCACAAGGGTCTCAAGGTTTGAAAGCGGTAACTACAGCAAAATTGGGATATAATCCAACTGAATTAGATCCGGAATTGATGACTCCATATGCTTATGAAAAACCACAAATACTTTCTGAATATTCTGTTTCTGATGCCGTTGCCACTTATTATTTGTATTATAAGTATGTTCATCCGTTTATTTTTTCATTGTGTACAATTATTCCATTGAATCCAGACGAAGTTTTAAGAAAAGGTACTGGTACATTGTGTGAAATGTTGCTTTCTGTGCAAGCTTATGAAGGTAATATTTTGTTGCCAAATAAACATTCAGATCCTATTGAAAGATTTTATGAAGGACATTTATTAGAATCAGAAACATATGTGGGTGGTCATGTGGAATCATTGGAAGCTGGTGTTTTCAGAAGTGACATTGCCACACATTTTAAAGTTGATCCTACTGCCATTGATGAATTATTGGGAAATTTGCATAATTCAATAAAATTTTGTATTGAAGTTGAAAATAATAAAAAAATGGAAGACGTTGAAAATTTTGATGAAGTTTACCAACAAATTGAAGCAAGTTTATTGGAATTGAAAAACAATACAACAAGACATGAACAACCGTTGATTTATCACGTTGATGTGGCGTCGATGTATCCAAACATTATGACTTCAAATCGTCTACAACCAGATTCAATGAAATCAGAAGAATATTGTGCAGGTTGTGATTTCAATCGTCCTGGGAAAAACTGTGACCGTAGACTACCCTGGGCATGGAGAGGAGAATATTTCCCTGCAGAAATGAATGAATACAATATGATTAAACGAACATTACAAAATGAAGTATTTCCAGGTCCTAGACCGTGGTTGCCAACAAGAACATTTGATGAATTATCATATGCTGAACAAGCTGCTAAAATCAAGAAAAGAATTTCTGATTATTCACGAAAGGTTTACCATAGGGTCAAATCCAGTAAAGTGGTGACGAGAGAAGCAATTATTTGTCAAAGAGAAAATCCTTTTTATGTTGATACTGTGAGAAGTTTCCGTGATAGAAGATATGAATTTAAAGGTTTGGCTAAAGTTTGGAAAGGGAAAGTTGGAAAAATCGATTCTAATGATACTATTGCAAAAGATGAAGCTAAAAAAATGGTTGTTCTTTATGATTCTTTACAATTAGCCCACAAAGTTATTTTGAATTCGTTTTATGGGTATGTTATGAGAAAAGGTTCACGTTGGTATTCTATGGAAATGGCAGGTGTCACGTGTCTCACTGGTGCTACAATTATTCAAATGGCAAGAGCATTAGTGGAACGTATTGGTAGGCCATTGGAATTGGACACTGATGGTATATGGTGTATTCTTCCGAAATCATTCCCTGAAAACTTTAATTTGAAATGTAAAGATGGTAAAAAGATATTTTTGGAGTATCCATGTTCCATGTTGAATTATTTGGTTCATCAAAGATTTACAAATGATCAATATCAAGATTTGGTTGATCCTTCAACTTTTAAATATAAAACTAGATCTGATAATTCAATTTTCTTTGAAGTTGATGGTCCATATAAAGCTATGGTTTTACCAACATCGAAGGAAGAAGGTAAAGGTTTAAAGAAAAGGTATGCTGTTTTCAATGAAGATGGGACATTAGCTGAATTAAAAGGGTTTGAATTGAAAAGAAGAGGGGAATTACAATTGATTAAAAATTTCCAATCTGATATTTTCAAATTATTTTTGGAAGGAGACACTTTAGATACTTGTTATCAAGCTGTTGCCACTGTTGCAAATAATTGGTTAGATGTATTAGATACAAAAGGTGGGATGTTAGAAGATGAAGATTTGATTGAATTGATTTGTGAAAATAGAAGTATGTCTAAAAGTTTAGCAGAATATGGAGATCAAAAATCTACTTCTATCACTACGGCAAAAAGATTGGGAGAATTTTTAGGAGAAGAAATGGTTAAAGATGCAGGGTTAGCTACCAAATATATTATTAGTGCCAAGCCAATTGGTGCTCCAGTTACTGAACGTGCTATACCAGTATCTATTTTTTCATCTGAGAAGAAGGAATTATTTTTGAAAAAATGGTTGAAAGATCCATCATTAAATACATTTAGTCCTAGAGATGTTATTGATTGGAACTATTATTATGAAAGATTAGCTTCTGTTGTACAAAAAATCATTACAATTCCAGCTGCATTGCAAAATGTAAAGAATCCTGTTCCAAGAGTACCTCATCCAGATTGGTTAAAGAAAAAAGTAAATGAAAGAGAAGATTCTAAACAACAAACCAATATATCTGATTTTTTCACCAAGACAACAAAGGAAGAAATTAAACTTAAAGATATTGAAGATTTTGGTGAAGTTGATGCATCTGTTCCAAAGTCAAGAGTTGGTAGAGTCACTTCAAGAAAGAGAAGAACAGGAAGGGCCAATTTAATTGATGATGCCGAAGAAGAAGAAAGAAATCAAGCGATTTTAAACGGTCCATGTCCATCAATGACTGAAGATTACCAAGGATTTTTACAATATCAAAAAGCCAAGTGGAAAATGCAAGAAGCTGGTCGAGATAGAAGAAGAAGATTATTTGGTGCAAATGTTGAAAGTTCTCAAAGATCAACAGTTGGTGGGATGTTAAGAAAACGAGCAGAAAATATTGCTGGAGCAAATTGGGAAATTTTAGAATATAAACTTGATCCAATAAAACCAGGAGATTTGAAAGTTTATGTACTGGCAGGTAATAAAGTTCATTCATTTAATTTTCATGTACCTAAAAAAATTTATGCATCATTCAAGACTAAATTATCTCAAAGAAGATCAATCAATGGGTGTGAAATTGAAGAATCAAATGCAATTTTACCAAATGGTCACGATGCATCACATTTATACAAACTCAGTATGCCACAATCAATTTTCCAAGATCAAATGAATGATGTCGGTGGTTTATTACAAGATTCAAACATTTTGGGACTTTATGAGACTAATATTGATCCTGTATCACGTGCCGTAATTGATTTAGGTAATGTTGTGAGATTTGATGATACTAGGGTTGGTGCATTGGGGAAAGGATTGAAAAATGGGTTTAATATTAAAGATTTGGTTAAGATTGGTTCCGAAGCATATTTGAGAAAGTTTGACATGGATATGGTTTATTTATTACATGTTGTTGCTAATAATTATGAATTTTTTGTTATTTTTAAAACTTGGGAAAATGATAGTCAAATGTTTGTTTTAAAACCTTCTGCAAATGCTCAAGAATTACCTAATAATATTCATAAAATTTATCGAGAAATATTTGAAAGTAAACAAGAGAAATTAGATAAAGTTGTGAATATTGTTGATTATCCTCCAGAAATGTCATTTGATGTCAAATATTATCATTCTAATACTAAATTATTTAAAGCTCTTAATCAAACAATTGGGAAAATTCATGCTAGTAGAAGCAACAAGGCATTATTTGCAATCCAATCACCATATGCTAACAGAGTATTGAATACTTTGAATGCAACAGTTGATTTTCCAATTATAAGAATGAATATTAATGAATTATCTTTACCTGCTGTGGGTTGGCAATCATTGATTTCAAAACGTATCATCAATCATTATTTTGTTTTGGGATCATGGGTTAAGAATTTGATTACTTTTGCAAAATATGCAAGTGTTCCACTTTGTAATTTACAAATTGAAAATATTGGATATTTAATAGATGTTGAATATGCTAGAAGATTAAGTGATAATAATATTGTATTATGGTGGTCTCCTAATCCTTTACCTGATCTTGGTGGGTTTGAAATGGATAGAATATTTGATTTTGATAGTTTAACTTTCCCAACCATTAATAATCCTCAAATTTATGAAACTGCATGTTTAGAAATTGAAATTGGTACATTGACAATTAACACCATTCTTACAAGTTCACTTATTAATGAAGCGGAAGGTACTGATTTAGCAGATGATAATGTTCAATTTGATAAAAATAATGGTGCTTCTACATTTGCTGAAGATTCCTTTTCTACTCCAGCATTAGCAATACTTCGATCAATGGTTAAAGATTGGTGGGATGATGCATTGAGAAATAATATCAGTGCTGATTCAATAATGAATGCTTTGGTTACATGGGTTCAACGGAATGATTCAATGTTGTATGATCCTAGTTTACATTATCATGTTCATAATTTGACTTCAAAAGCATTTTTACAATTAATACGAGAATTTAAAAGAATGGGAGCACAAATTATTTTTGCAAATAGAAATAAAATGTTGGTTCAAACTTCTAAAATTTCAGTGGAAAATTCATATGCATATGGTCAATATATTTTAAAAGCAGCTAGATCTAGACCATTATTTAATTTTTTGGATTTGAAAATTATTAAATATTGGGATCTTTTAATATGGATGGATGAATTTAATTATGGTGGTAGAAGTTGTAATGAAATTATTAATGAAGAAATGCAAAATTTAATACCACAGAATCATTGGCATTTACAAAAATTTTTACCAATTATTTTCCAAAATGAATTTGAAGATTGGATAGTTATATTTTTGGATGCATTATCGAAATATAAAGCTGAGAATTTAACTGGTGGTGGTGCTACACAATCAGGTACACCTAGAGTGACACAAATTGTTCATATATTGAAAGGACAGAAGAAACTTCAAGCCAATGAAGTGGAAGAAGAGGATGTTGATAATGGTGTAATTGATATTTTTAGAAAACCATTGATTAAAAGAATTGAAAAATTATATCGTCGACAACTTGAAGCTATACTTAATCCAGAATTTAAACAAGAATATGAATTTCCAAAATTATCAGGATCACAATTAAATATGAAGAATCCAGCTTTAGAATTGGTTAAATTTTTATGTCATTTATTTGCATTATCTCAAAAAAGAACTAAAGAAATTAGATTATTAAGAAGAGAATTATTAAAAATTTTTGATGTTCGAGAATTTAGTGATGAAGCAACATTTAAGAATCCTTGTGCATCTTTGAAAATCCCTCATGTTATATGTGATTATTGTAATCATATTAGAGACATTGATTTATGTCAAGATGATGAAATTGATATTTGGAATTGCTCAAATTGTCATAAACCATATAATAAAATTGCATTTGAAGAAGAAATAATTGGACAATTTAATAAATTGTTAGTTAATTTTTATGGTCAAGATTTGAAATGTAATAAATGTAATCAAATGAGACAAAATGATATGGATTTACATTGTAAATGTTCTGGTAATTGGATTGAATCAATTGATTATCATACTATGGAAAAACTGTTTCAAACATTTAATAATGTGGCCAATTTTTATAATTTACAATTGTTAAAAGGGTTTATTGAGGAAATTGTTTAGGTTGTATAATATTAAATAAATAGATACTGTACAATAATATAAAACAGAATAGATAAAAATTGAATAAATTAATAAATAAATATAAATAAATAAATAATCAACCAGTGGTAATATACATACTAATACCAAATACAATAAAAAGTCTATCATTTGTTTGTAGTGTTTCTAATAGTTAAAATTCTTAAAAATTCTCTCTTTGAATAAACCAGATTTGTTTCAATCTTACTAACTAAATCATTTAATCCCATTTCTTTTCTAAGCATATATTGATCAAAAATTTTAACAATATCATAAATATAATCTTCATCAACATCATTAATTGATTTATCAATATTTTCTTCATTTAATTCAGGTAAAAGTTCTTCAATAAATTCAATAATTACTTTTCTACTATTATAAATTTGAAAATCAACTTGATTCTTGATCCATCCTAACCCCCATTTTTCAGTACGTTTAACAATCAAAGACCATTCTTCAACCAATTGTGTAACGGTGGTGATATCACTATTCATTACAAATGGTGGAATAAAATCAGTTGTTGCTGGTAAACTTTCTAATTTTTGACGTTTAGTAATATAAATTGATTCTTCACTATCTTCATCTTCTTTACTACCAGAATCTTCTTCTTCTTCTTCTTCTTCAACGTCATTACCAGATCCAACAACGGGTTCAAAATTTTCACTCTCCTCTTCTTCATCATCTTCTTCATCCTCTTCTGCAAGATCATCAAAACTTCCACTTCCTCTACCACTACCACTGCCACTACCACTAACGCTAGTACTTCCACTGGCACTGGCACTGGTGCTTGGAATCTCTTTGTCTTCGGCTTTGTTGGCTGCAGTGGCAACAGGATCAAAAGATCTAATAGAATCAATCCCAGCTATATCCTTCTCTAAAGCACCTGTAGTACCACTTTGTGTGGCTTCAGGGATAGTTTTTGAAACATCTCCATAACCACTACTGACTTGATCTGATGACAGTGAGTTTTCAGTGGTTGCTTGATCATTAAAAAACATAGGAGGAACATTAGCAGTTAAGGAAGAAATGGATGAAGAAACACCGGAATGACTACTTGGACCAGCTCCACCACTACCACTACTAGCAGGATCAGTACTACTACCAACAATTGTATTAGAAGAGGCATTATTATTTCTATGATTTGTTAAAAACTCTTCAACAATTTCAATGTCTGGTAAATCTGGTGGATAATTTGGGAAATTTTCACCATTAATAAGGTGCAATACTTGTAATCTTTTTAAAATCCTTCTTAATTTCTTAATGGAGATACTATTGTCAAGATTGATTACATCAGTAATGAAAAATTGTTTAATTAATTCCCCAGTGACATGGAAATGTTCCAAACTTTGATGAGCGCAAAAGGATGCATAGCGCTTAAACTCATTTTTATGTAAAATTTTACTTGCCTCGGTAAACCCCCTGAATTGATCTGTAGCCTCGCACATTTCTTCCAATTTAGTCAAAAAATTAGCATTGGTTTGATAAATTTGTTCTTGCGGGGTTCCTGTTCCTGTTGATGTTGATGTTGAAACAGTGTTGATGTTAGCTTGAGGAGGAGGTGGTGGTGGTGGTGGTGGACCATCAGTACTGTCTAAATACTTGTTAATTAAGAAAACAATATCACCTTCGGAGTAATCCAAGTTATAAGCTTCACAATTCAATTGATGCAACTTTAATAAACTAGTTCTTAATTTTTTGGGGTTACTCTTTTTACTTTTATCAATTGCAGTCAGTAAAAATTTGTTCAAGATAGTTGCGTCAATAAGACTATTTGTTCTACCTTGACGAGCACAAAGCCTAATAAATCTTTTCATATCAGTAGCATATGATTTAAAAGTATTAACAGTCAAGCTATTAAGTATAGCCACGGCCTTTTCTGAAGAAAGAACTTCTTGGTTGAATTTTCTCAACAATTGTTCTTCTTCAGGGGTCAACTTAATTTTAGAGCTCTCACTTAATCTGAAAATAACCGCCCCGCTTGATGAAGCTTCTTTGTCCTCCGCATCATTGTCATTGTCATTCTCACCATCATCAATCTTATCTTTATCTTTACCACGGCCAATTGATGTGGATTTAGTTGATGATGACGAAATACTTGTAGCATCTGTGTTTGTAGAGCTCAGCTCCTTCAGTGTTGTCGAGCGCGATGATGTTGTTGTTGTTGTTGGTGTGGATGTTGAGGATAAAGAACTACTCCCCTCTTCTGGGGGAGCCCCGGGTGCTGCATTCTGTTTATTAGGCTGAATTTGTTCTTTGTGACTTGACATAATTTCTTGTACTATATTGTCTCCTAAAATTACGTATGGTTGTTGTATAGAATAAACAATTCTATTCATATAATATAATTTGTTTATTGAAGATCTCAAACTTTTTATTGTGTTTTCAGTTATGTGTCCTCGCTTTTCAATTTCCGCCTCAATCAATTCCTTAACTAAAGAATATGTCACATAAAAATTATCCAACCCTTTATTTGCACAATATCGAATATATCTCTTTATTTGATATAAATACTTTTCTTGAGTCTCTAGACGCAAGCTTTTCAATGTCCTTGAAGCTCCTTCATTATTTAGTACTTCGTCTTCAAATTTCTTCAATAATCGTCGTTCATTGTTTATTTGGTCTTGAAAAAAACTTGCATTTCTTAGCGATTGAGATATATGAGATACTGATGGTTGGTTAATATTTTCTTCTTGATTAAGAAATATATTGTTGCCATCATATTCAAGGGGAGGGGGGACTTGGCTATGTTCTGATTGAGGTTCAATTATGGGGGTAGATGTTGGTCCCACACCCGGGGAAGTGTTTGTCTCTGACAAATTTTCATTGGTGGTTGTTTCGGTAGGGGTGCTTGTATTTGATTTTGACTTTCTTTGATCACTGCCAACTTTATTCCCATTGTCCAATTTCGACTTCTTACGCTTTACCATATCAGTTTCTATAATGGCTAGAATTCACGACGATAATAGTATGCTTCAAATACCACTTTTGTCCAAAATGTACAACAACCAAGAAGTAGATCAACATCCAAAAAATTCATACATAAAAAATTTGACAGTATAAAAGAGAAATCACGTTTGCTTTTAAATGAATTTGAAATTGACAATAAATAAGTAAGTAAATATTATTTAACAATTATTATAATAACAAAAAAAAAGACTAAACGTATTGTTACCTTCTTTTCCACCCAAGAATAAGAACGTCCTGCAAAATTTTTGAAGCAAGTAACCAAACGCAAAAAAAAAAAAAAAAAATAAAGAAAAAGTATATTCCTAGTAGTCTAACAGTTTCTTGGATAATAATAATATTATTATTACTACCGTTATCATTGAGTGAAAAAGTGTTTCTATTTTTAGAGGATTTGCCTTACGTTTAACTGCTTGATGGAACTGGGTCTTCTCAGGGGAGCAGCAGATGACGTCCCACGATAAATTTATTGCAAAGATCAAAAAAGAAATAGATGTGATTAATAACCCATTTAAGACAACAAAAAAAGCACAGCAGGTACATTTTAAAACTGCTTAAATTTTCCATCATTGATAGTTGAGTTGTTTTGTCAATATTACGGCACAAACAAACAAAGCTTAAATACATCTCTACTTTGTCCAATTTGGTACCGCTTATTTTTTCCCTTTTCATGTCCATATCAAATACATGACAGATCACATCTTCAATTTTAACAATGACTCTCCATTATTAAGTATGAGGGGGAGAGGCTGTATCAGTCTAAAATACTTGACTAAAAGAAATACAAAACTGCTTGATTGCAGTCAACTCGAAAAGATTCTAACCAAGAAGCTTAACTAAAACGAAACACCTACTGGTGGTGCATGATTCTGCATACTGCAAAAACATAAAATGAAATGAAATGAAAAGAAAGTAAAAAATTTTCTTCTTTTTTTCTTCCCACTCTTTTTGTTTTAGGGGGTTAACGTGGGTGGGGCCACAAACTCCCACCCCATTAAACTTTTGCTTAATATACAAAATAATTGCTTTCAGATAACTTTAAAACAATTCAAAACTTTTCACAGTTTTTTTTTTGGGGGGAGTCCCTCTTCCCCCCTTTCAACCGGTCACAATACAAAAGTATTAACTGCTCTGCCTTGTTATAAA
>JAKTVG010000457.1:0-25161 GCA_030557085.1 Candida gigantensis
TTCATGTATGTATATATTTTCTTGGCTGTTTTACTCCCCCATCCCCCTTCAATTTTGGAGGCTTGTTCGGTTTTTGATCCCCGAAAACACTTCATCAACAGATGCCCCCCAATTTTATTGTTTTTTAAACTGTACATCCCACCACCTTCTTGTTACCCAATTTCCCATTCCCATAGTATTGGGTCTAGAACCACATCCAAGACTATCGGCATTGAAAAATTCTTCGGAGATACCCAAAACCACGAACACGAACACGAAACAACATCAACAACATTATGCAACAACAATAAGAAACGCAAACTTTTTTATTAAATGTACTAAACGGGTAAAAAATTTTCCCACTTCCTCTCTCTTCAATTGAATTTTTAAAAAGAGACTTTTTTAAACTATCTGTTTTATTGTTCATTCCATTACGTCAACCACCCCATTCCATATGATAGATGCATGTTATTTTCCCTCGGATTTAAGACGGTCCCATTATTGATTAACAATTATACACAAGACATGGTAACAAACTAACAACCCGTTTCACCCGTACTCCAACACCAATTCCAACTCCCACACCCCCGGTCTTAATTAAAAAAAACACGCAAGCTCCAATTAAAAACTAAAAACCCCGAACAAACAAATCCGCAAGCTAAACTCGTATATTCTTCTTCTACAACCTTCAATTCCAATTCCAATTCCAATTCAAGCCTCGAAACTTCATTAACCACCACCACCACCACCAGTCACATCTGGGCCTGGGTTTTTTTGCTTGGCTAACATCTCATCTCTTTTCTGCCTCCCCCTCTCCCTCCTGAGAAAGGGTTTAAAATCTTAATGTATGAAGCCACAGGATGCAGATGATAATAATCAATTTCATTTTTTTCCAAACGCTTATGATTTTCGTTTAAACTTTACGTATATATTGTAATTACCCGTTATCCGCCTCGTTGCCTTTCCCTTGTCTCATTTTTTTTTTCTCTTTCTTAAGCGCAAAAAAAAGAGTTAAAAAACATTAATTTAAAATACGTCAAAATCATGGCTCGGCTGGAATATTTGCGCATTGATATCGGTAGTAAAATAGAAATATCTCCGATAATTCAGAATATAAAGAAATATGATGTAATCGCAAATATATATAGGTTATGATTAAGATATCTGTGGTTCATAACGTTGAATTTCAGATAAGAAAAAAAAGAAAAACAAAAAAAAAGGGCCTCTCACAATGTTGTAATTGACTAGGGTTGTGTTCAAACTTGCGCTTTTTGTTTAATCTCTCCTTATTGGTTCAAGATTCAGAAAGATAAAAGTAGGTATCTTATTAAATAAATCAATAATTAGAAATTAGAATGGAAACAATTAGCGGTTCATTGCAGATTGTCCTTGTCTATATTAACTGTTCGTGGTGTGGTTGCAAAAAAATCGAGAGAAAGAGTCAAAATTCGAAATGTGCACTGAAAAAGTGATAAGAACAACGGGCAATCCCCCAACACAACTGATATTGAAAATAAAACGTAACAAAATCTGTGCTGATTAATTCTTACTTCTATATTTCAATTTCCTGATCTCAGCTCATTAGGTAAGTTACTCTTCCTAAGTGTGGCAAAATTCTTAGAAGTAATTAAGCAGGGGATTAATTCTGTATAATCGAAATTCTCTTAATTTTTGAGGGCAAGTATTAGTTTCTGAATCCATAAGGAAAATAAGTGCCTCATCAAGAAATTTTCGTCAAGTTTTGAGGTAATAAATCAATTGGTGCTCTTCTAGGAGTGTAATACATCATCTTGGGAATATTAAACATTCCAACCTTAAAATTTGATACATCACTTTGGAAGAAATTAAGAACATCTCTTTCATCAATGTCATGAAGAAAGTAGCACTTCTTCAAGTTTCTTTAAAAACTCCAAATACTTGCCACAAAATTTCACCAACTTTAGTTCCTTAGGAGGTAGTTTCATAAAACACAGATAAGCGTGCAAAATGATCCAGGTTGGTTCTAGTAATCCTCAACATCAATTCTTTAGGATAAATTCCAAACACGTTGTAAAACAGGATTAAATACTCCATGCGATTAAAAATTAATGACTGGGGTTGCATTGGTGGTGGTATTTTCATCTTGATTCTGATCGTCTTTTTATTTTCATGTTATTCATAAGACGCATAGATGTTCACCTTTGCTTCTCTTTGAATCCTTGGTCTGAATGGCTTGAATTCAATGGATACTGTCGTGCAGGTAGATATAAAATTACTTGGTCAAGGTCTTCAAATGGCTACTTCTTCAAGTCCTGGAAAATTTTAACGGTTTCATCAATAGATATTTTAGCATCTGCACTTTTGCAAAATATGATATGTGGAATAGGACTCTACCCTTTTCTTGTTCAGAAATCAGGGTTGTCTACTCCAATTTACATATATAGATATATTTGACCACGGGCTGTCATCCCAAAGTGGTTTCTGGTCGCACGATTTATAGTTCGCGTTTTAAAACGCTCAGAGTTCCGCGAAAAATTATCAAGGTTATTAAAAAGCAGCACAATAGAAATGATCTCTCTCGACAGCAATTGTTTAGTTAGCTGCAAAAATCTTTCAGATATGGTACACACAGAAGTATAGACTTGAATAATCGAAGAAATCAAACAAAAAAACACATCAAGTTGTGTATTATATTTAATAAATAACTTATAAAAAAAAACCTATAAATCAATCAAAGAAACAAAACCTGCTTATTCCATTTTGACGTTGGTTCCGTTAAGCAAAGAAGCAGTCAAATGGGACATAATAAGAGGTGGATACTCAGTATTTGGAGCCAATTCCAACTTTTCAAAGCTTTGTAACAATCTAACCACCACATAAGAAGCTTCAGTCAAAGCAAATTGTTGACCTAAACAGATTCTTGGACCACCATTGAATGGCAAGAAAGCCCATCCCAATTTTCTAGTTTCTGGTTCAAACCAACGTTCTGGTCTGAAATCAAGAGCATCTTTACCATAAAATTTAGGATTTGTTTGAGTCAACATAACAGAATATCCAACAGTTTGTCCTTTTTGAATCAAAATTGGAGATTGTCCATCTGGACCACCACCATATGGCAAAGTTGTATTCTTAGTGGCAATACGGAAATTTCTTGGGACAGCAGGGTACATTCTTAAGGCTTCGTTCAATACAGCTTTCAAATATTCACATTGCTTCAATGATTCAAAAGTGATACCTTCGACATCTTCTTCACCAAATGCATTGAGTATTTCTTCTCTTAATTTAGCATAAACTTCTGGATTTCTAGCCAATTCAAAAAAGGTGAATGATAATAACCCAGCAGTTGTGTCTCTACCAGCAACCAAAATATTCAACAATTGATCACGTAAAACTTGTTTATCTCTTGTTTGTTTGGCCAATTCATACAAGAACACATAACTATCTTGCTTCTCTAATTCTTCAGGGGATAATTCCAATGCTCTGTTAACATAATAGTCACTAAATTTATGAACAGCACTATTACAATCACGGAATTCCTTAGGATTACACACCCAGTACAATGCTTGTAACATAGCTCTACTGGATAAATAAAGTTGTGATTTGTTGAATGATTCAGCAAATTCCTTCTTACCAGCAAAATCATATTCACCTTTACCAAAACCAATAGCTTCATCTTTCAATGAAGAAACAGATTCACCAAATAAAAATTCAGTAGAAGAGTCAACAGTGAATCTAAAAAACAATTCTTGAATATCAAAAAATTTCCCTTTGTTGGTAAGAATATGTTTCTTTAATAATTGGACGTGTGGTTCTAATGATTTAACATGAGAAATTTGTTCCCTAGCAAATTGTGGTCTCAACATGGAACGACTATGTTTCCAACCTTCACCATCCAAAGTGAAAATACCCTTTCCTAATAATGGTTTGAAAAAATCATATCTTTTACCTAATGAAAAATCAGTGAATTGAGTAGCCAAAATAGCTTTGATATTATTTGGATCTTGGGTGACAATTAATGAGGTACCAAACATTGGCATTTTCAGGGTGAAAACATCAGGATTTTTAACCTTGGTTTGCTTTTCTCTATCATATTGAATAAATGTACCCTTTTTTCTGGCCTCGAGAGAACCAAACCCGTTACGGAAACCAAAAGCTCCGTCGTTGTAAACGTTAAGGATAGGTTTAGCACCAAATTTGTTCATTAAATATCTGGTGTGTAACCATGATACAATATAGTGCAAAGTAAAAACGGCTGGGATAACAATGTACCAGTATTCTTTTAATGTAGGAATAATAGTGTCAATCATTTTTGGTCAAAAACTATTGTGTGTAGCTATTGTTTAAAAAAAAAAAGAAGAGATTTAATAATTAGGATAGAAGTGAAGGTGGTAAAACTCCGAGTATTTATATGGTTTGGATTGAAGATGTGGAGATAAAAAAAAATTCTTAGTAATAGGAGAACAAGTTATGGAAAATCAAACTGTTGTGCAAATCAGCAAGTGTGAAAAATGTATGACGAAAATTTATCCGCAATTTTGCCCATACATCGGCTAGATAATACTAATTCCTAACTTCCGCCGCAAGCCAACAAAAGAAAAAACAAAAAACTCCGCCGTAGAATGCATATGTCGGTGATAATCAGTTGCAAGAAATACGGAAAATAAAACTGATACGGAAGCTAATCAATACCAAAAATAGACCCAGAGAGAATGAGAAAAAGATAGACGGAAGAATCTGGAGTAAATGAGGGTCTATATTTTATTGCATTTAATATTATTCACATGTAAGCGATTAAAAACTTTAAAACTCAAAGTTGCAAATAAACAAACAAACAATCTGGATCTCTCATAGGTACAACACACAAAGTATATACTTACTTTTCGATAGATGCTTCGTTATCACCACTATGGAGGCTGCTATAGTAGATTGATTTGAGTCCATAGTCGATTGATTTGAACTTATTGATAATCACAGGATTACTCAACCAGCCCAGCACATGTAAATTAATTTTTATCAGGGGAAAGAAATTGAGAGTGGGGTGGGGAGGAAGAGGGGTGTCGCGTTAAATCCGTAGATTGTTACACAAAACTACACAGATATTTATTTCCAGGTTGCTGATCAATGCATCAATTCCATTGCATCTCTCTTTTCAGTAATGTTTCTAATACTGCATTTCCAGAAGTAGCAAAACGTTTGGTTAGACATCGACCTACCAAAAAAATTATAGTCCTCAACAAACATGCCATCATCTAAACAATATATAATCCGGGACTTTTTTCCGTGATGAAGTGCGGATATTTTGTACCCGGGTTCCAACTCAACAAGCTCATTACTCCAAGTTAATTGTATACTACTCGACAAAGACACATTTCTTGGCCACTACATATTGATTTCAAATCATATCTATTCTGGTTCATCATAGCCTCAATCCTGTATACTGAACCCATAACCAACATCACATGTACATCTGTTTGGTTGTTAGACTAGGCGGCTGTCTTTGATCGATCCCGTTCAAGTTTTGCCTCTTGGCAATGCTGTTGTCATCGCCATACTATTTTCTTGATACTCGTCCATTGCACATTTAGGATAGTACGTCATTCTCGATAATCCGAAGCATTACGGAGTTTGTAGAGGTGTCGTAGTTAAGACATAAAATGAACATGCGTTCTCTAAGATTTGAGCAGTAATACAGTTTAATAAAGTGATTGTTGATAAGTTGATTATTAAGAATAAAGCTAGAATCTATAGTAAAAAGATACCTTGTTGTCGAATTCTACATCCCAACATTGGTTGCAAAAAGAGAAGATCCAATCACGACACCCCACTTTCTCACACTTGACAACTCAAACTTAAAAAAGTCTATAATCTAAGATTACACCATAGGTATCTGATGCAAGATGAAACCTTAAAAAAGCCTACTCTATTATCTATTTTTAAGTAATAACAGAGTGTATCTGTTTGTATACTTCTCAATTCGAATATACTAGGTATATTGAAAACTATGCAACCTGTCATTGTAGAAAATTCCAAAAAGAATTGATTTTAGATTTCACAACTTTTCAAAAAGATTTTGCAATAAAATTGAAGTAATTTTGTACTGAATACAGATATTATGTGACCGATATACAGTGTGTTCGGAATGAAGTTCGCCCCACAAAAATACCAATTTCGTTACCCCCATGTAATTAAAGTCGCTCACGAAGAAATCGAAGTTCGTCCCACGAATGTACGAATTTCGTAGGACCCATGGAGCAAAAGTCGTACGAAAAAAATTACAAGTTCGTACCATCGAAAGTGAGAACTTCGCGCCAGAAGTGTTATAGACGTTCGCCCTGCGAACGAAAAAAGTTCGCTTCCACGTCCATATTAGTTCGTGCGCTGAGACTCAACCTTTCTCCGAGATTTAGACAGACTATGGGTTCCACGCTCCTTGTTTCTTTTGATCTTTTTTCTCCCTTTTCCCAAGTTACCTCCCTTGGCAATCCCGATAATTTTACACAATGCACAGTTTTACTCACTAAACTCAATAATAATGCTTTAATTATATAGTATAAAATGACCGTAGAAACAAATATAATCTATTTCTTCAATAAAAATATACAAAAATATAAGCCTAACACCTATTAAACAACGATTTATGAAATATACAATTTTGATCATAATTAACGAAAAAACCCTAAAATGTTCTGATTTAAGAATCTTAAGTTAAAATACTACTTAAATACTACGTAGCTGATCATTTAAAATTATAGAATTTCTTTTGCATTCTGTAATTAAAGGTCGAAATGAACGAAAGGAAGTCGTAAATTGAATTTTTTTCCAAAAAAATGGAAAAAAATTTCGCTAAGAAAAAAGATCAAGTCACGTGACTTTGCAACTAATATACAGTGTGTTGATTTTTTTTCGAGCGACTTTGGCACTACCACCGCCACGAAATTGAAAAAATTTCTTGGGCGAAATTCGTACTCGTCCAGGGCGACTTTATTTCCTACGCTGATGCGAAATTCGAATTTCTGTAGAACGACTTTAATTCTGTGGGTGGTGCGACTTTCATTCTGAACAGACTGTATATTTTTCACTTTGTCACGTGACATAACTCAATTTGTGACTCTGATTTTACACGTGATACCTCCTTTTTGGGTGCGAACTTGCATTTTTGACTCCGCCGTAGTCTGTAATACTATCACGGAGTTGTGCTGATGCAAATATACAGTAAAACTGTAGAGTTTCAGTAGAAAGAAACAATTAAGATTTCAAGATGTGAATTGCCAAGGTCCCCCTACAAGTGGGAACGTTCAACTCTTCATCAGAGATTAGTTTATCCTCAACTACAAGTCTCCCGTAGTGTCCTGGACTAGTGAATAGAAAAGTTAAGAAGTGCAAGGAGGTGCAAACAATGAATAACTACATATTGTCATATAAACAAGCAAGCTAGCAGAATGAATGATGCTTGAAATTCTGATAGAGTTGTATATATCTACCTCTCCTAACTTTGAGCTAGCTTAATACTAGTGTGACTTAGTTGTATGAATCATTGATGTCACGCGGTCTAAACTGTAATGCTTGAATTTGTGTGAATCATAATAATGAAATTACTTAACGTTTTTTATGCAATGAAAGTGACGTACTGCTAGTTTTGCCGTAAAAGAAAAAAATTTGTACTGCGAGAGAGATGAGGTTTCCTGCATATAATCAAAATAAAAATTTTTCAGTTCTTAGTTATTAGTACCAGACACACTACCGCGTTGTATAAATATCAGGAAAAATCCTTAATCCATTTCCATCCTTAATTTCATTATTATTCATTTTGTATTTTTATATTCTATTATTTTATTTCCTCTTTCTTCTCCTTCTTCTTCTCCTTCTCTCTCTCTCTTTCTCAACAATTGTCCACAACCAACACCCCCTTCCCCCCCTCCAACCTCAGTATAATTGTACTCAGAGCTAAAGTAGTCTCCACTATTATTGGTAAGTACGCCTCGATCTTTCATAGATCGCATCCCTTTTTTTTTTGATTGGGTAATTGTTGAGAAAGAGATGACATGACATGTTTCCTTGTAATCCAAGAACCTGCAGTATATTTGTCAATCAATATATAACTCCAGGATCCCCATTATCGGTCCAAGCCGATATATTGTTAAGATTTTAACCGCGATGAGATCCATCATCGCCGACTCATCATCTTGCAGCAAATCTAAAATTTTTTTTTTTTTGGGTTTGAATCATATTAAAAAACATCTCAATTCTTTCTTTTACTTTGAAGTGAACTTTCTTTACTAACTTATTACCAAAGCTATATCAAAATCATTTTAATATCTTAATTGTTTATTCCAAATCAAGTTTCCTCCCCCACAACTCTTGGTTAAAATAAACTATCTCCCTAATACATTTCAAGTTTAACGAGTAAGACAATAAAAAATATTAACGATGGCTCAATTATCTGTTCCAATTTCCCCACCAATGAAATCCACAGGTGATGTATTGATGACTTTGGAAACTCAAGATGGAGTTGCTCTTCAAGGTTATTCATTCGGTGCTCAAAAACCAGCAGCTGGTGAAGTTGTTTTCCAAACTGGTATGGTTGGTTATCCAGAATCCATCACTGATCCTTCTTACGAAGGTCAAATCTTGGTCATTACTTATCCTTTGGTTGGTAACTATGGTGTTCCAGACCGTGAATTATTGGATGATGACTATGAACCTTCATTGCCAAAATACTTTGAGTCTAACAGAATCCACATTGCTGGTTTAGTTGTGGCTCATTACACCGAGGAATACTCTCACTGGTTGGCCAAATCATCTTTAGGTAAATGGTTACAAGAACAAGGTATTCCTGCCATCTATGGTGTTGATACAAGAGCTTTGACTAAAAGATTGAGAGAAAATGGTTCAACTTTAGGTAGATTGGCTTTGCAAAAATCAGGATTGAAATCAGATGAAATCATTTCCAATTCTAAATCAAATCCAAGTAACTGGGAAAAGTATTTCGAAGTTCCACAATTTGATGATCCAAATGTTAAGAATTTAGTTGCCAAAGTTTCTACCAAAAAACCTGTTTTATATACACCAAAGGAAAATATCAAATTAGGTAAGAATGGCAAACCAATCAGAATCCTTGCTGTTGATGTTGGTATGAAATACAATCAAATCAGATGTTTTGTTAGAAGAGGCGTTGAATTATTAGTTGTTCCATGGGATTATGACTTCACCAAAGAAGAATATGATGGGTTATTTATCTCAAATGGTCCTGGTGATCCAGCAGTTATGGATGAAACCATTGCTAAATTAGAAAAAGTTCTTGAATCAGGTAAGACTCCAGTTTTTGGTATTTGTTTAGGTCATCAATTATTAGCAAGAGCTACTGGTGCTTCTACTTTGAAATTGAAATTTGGTAACCGTGGTCACAATATTCCTTGTACTTCCACTATTTCCGGCAGATGTTATATCACTTCTCAAAATCATGGGTTCGCTGTTGATACTACTACTTTAAACAATGGTTGGAAAGAATTATTTGTCAACGCCAATGATGGTTCAAATGAAGGTATTTATCATGAATCTAAACCATTTTTCTCAGTTCAATTCCATCCTGAATCTACTCCAGGTCCAAGAGACACAGAATTTTTATTTGATGTTTTCATTAACTCCGTTATTGATTTCAACAATACTGGTGTTTATAAACAAGTTGAATTCCCAGGTGGTAAATTAGCCGTCAATAGAGCAGCTCATCCTAGAGTTGAAGTTAAAAAAGTTTTGGTTTTAGGTTCTGGTGGTTTATCCATTGGTCAAGCTGGTGAATTCGATTATTCTGGTTCTCAAGCCATTAAAGCTTTGAAAGAAGAAGGTATCTACACTGTCTTAATCAATCCAAATATTGCCACTATTCAAACTTCAAAAGGTTTAGCTGATAAAGTTTACTTCTTGCCAGTCACTCCAGAATTTGTTAGAAAAGTTATTAAACATGAAAGACCAGATGGTATCTATTGTACTTTTGGTGGTCAAACCGCTTTGAGTGTTGGTATTGCATTGAAAGATGAATTTGAAAGTTTGGGAGTTAAAGTTCTTGGTACTCAAATTGATACTGTTATTACTACTGAAGATAGAGAATTATTTGCTTCTGCCATGGCTGAAATTGATGAAAAGTGTGCTAGATCTGAAGCTTGTAGCAATGTTAAAGAATGTGTCGACGCTGCAAATGCTATTGGCTACCCATTGATTGTTAGAGCAGCTTATGCTTTGGGTGGTTTAGGTTCTGGTTTTGCCGATAATGAAGAAGAATTGGTTGCTTTATGTAACAAGTCATTTGCTGTTTCCCCACAAGTTCTTGTTGAAAAATCCATGAAAGGTTGGAAAGAAGTTGAATATGAAGTTGTTCGTGATGCATTTGATAACTGTATTACTGTTTGTAATATGGAAAATTTCGATCCATTGGGTATTCATACTGGTGATTCTATTGTTGTTGCTCCATCTCAAACTTTGTCAGATGAAGATTATAACATGTTGAGAACTACTGCTGTTAATGTGATTAGACATTTGGGAGTTGTTGGTGAATGTAACATTCAATATGCTTTGAATCCATTTTCTAAAGAATATTGTATTATTGAAGTTAATGCCAGATTGTCACGTTCTTCAGCTTTGGCATCTAAAGCAACTGGTTATCCATTGGCTTATACTGCTGCTAAATTGGGTCTTAACATTCCATTGAATGAAATTAAGAATTCTGTTACTAAATCTACTTCTGCTTGTTTTGAACCATCATTAGATTACTGTGTTGTCAAGATTCCAAGATGGGATTTGAAAAAATTCACTCGTGTTTCAGCTTTATTATCGTCAGCAATGAAATCAGTTGGTGAAGTTATGTCCATTGGTAGAACATTTGAAGAAGCTATTCAAAAAGCAATTAGATCCACTGATTACCACAACTTGGGTTTCAACAAGACTGCTGCCTTAATGTCTATTGATATTGATCAAGAATTGCAAACTCCTTCTGATCAACGTTTGTTTGCCATTGCTAATGCCTTATCCGATGGTTATTCAGTTGATAAAGTTTGGAAATTGACCAACATTGATAAATGGTTCTTGAATAAATTAGATGGTTTAATCAAATTTGGTAACAAGATTGCTTCTTTTGGTCAAAAGGAAGATGTTCCAGTTTCAATTTTGAGACAAGCTAAACAATTGGGTTTTGAAGATAGACAAATTGCCAAATTCTTGGGTTCTAATGAAGTTGCCATCAGAAGATTGAGAAAAGATGCAGGTATTATTCCATTTGTGAAACAAATTGATACTGTTGCTGCTGAATTCCCAGCTTTCACTAATTATTTGTATGTTACTTATAATGCTGATTCCTCAGATGTTAAATTTGATGATAATGGTGTCATTGTTCTTGGTTCAGGTGTTTACAGAATTGGTTCTTCTGTTGAATTTGATTGGTGTGCCGTTAGAGCTATTAGAACATTACGTGAAAACAAAATTAAGACAGTGATGATTAATTATAATCCAGAAACCGTTTCTACAGATTATGATGAAGCTGATAGATTATATTTTGAAACAATCAATTTGGAAAGAGTTTTGGATATTTATGATTTGGAACAAGCCTCAGGTGTTATTATTTCTATGGGTGGTCAAACTTCTAACAATATTGCTTTGCCATTGTACAGACAAAATGTCAAGATCTTGGGTACTTCTCCAGAAATGATTGATTCTGCTGAAAACAGATATAAATTTTCAAGAATGTTGGATAAAATTGGTGTTGATCAACCAGCATGGAAAGAATTAACTTCTATTGATGAAGCTGAAGAGTTTGCTGAAAAAGCAGGTTATCCAGTCTTGGTTCGTCCATCTTATGTCTTATCTGGTGCTGCCATGAATACTGTTTACTCCAAAGATGATTTGGCATCTTATTTGACTCAAGCCGTTGATGTTTCTCCAGATTATCCAGTTGTTATCACTAAATATATTGAAAATGCCAAAGAAATTGAAATGGATGCCGTTGCCAAAGATGGGAAAATGATTATGCATGTTGTTTCTGAACATGTTGAAAATGCTGGTGTCCATTCTGGTGATGCTACTTTGATTGTTCCTCCTCAAGATTTGGATCCTGAAACTGTTAGAAGAATTGTTGAAGCTACTGCTAAAATTGGTAAAGCATTAGATATCACTGGTCCTTACAATATTCAATTCATTGCTAAAGATAATGACATTAAGGTTATTGAATGTAATGTTAGAGCATCAAGATCTTTCCCATTTGTTTCCAAAGTTGTTGGTGTTGACTTGATTGAAATGGCTACTAAAGCTATGTTAGATTTACCAATTGTTCCATACCCAGGTGAAAGATTACCAGAAGAATATTGTGCTGTTAAAGTTCCTCAATTTTCATTTTCAAGATTAGCTGGTGCTGATCCAGTTTTGGGTGTTGAAATGGCTTCTACTGGTGAAGTTGCTACTTTTGGTAAAAATAAATATGAAGCTTATTTGAAATCATTGATCTCCACTGGATTTAAATTACCAAAGAAAAATATTTTATTCTCCATTGGTTCATTTAAAGAAAAACAAGAATTGTTACCAAGTATTGGAAAATTACATGAATTAGGATTTAAGATTTTTGCTACTGCTGGTACTGCTGATTTCATCAAAGAACATGGTATTCCAGTTCATTATTTGGAAGTTTTAAGTAAAGATGAAGATCAAAAATCCGAATATAATTTGACTCAACATTTGGCTAATAACTTGATTGATTTGTACATTAACTTGCCATCAGCTAATAGATTCCGTCGTCCTGCTTCTTACATGTCTAAAGGTTACGAATCTCGTCGTATGGCTGTTGATTATGCTGTTCCATTGGTCACAAATGTTAAAAATGCTAAATTATTAGTTGAAGCTATTGCTAGAAACATTTCATTAGATGTATCTAATAGAGATGCTCAAACTTCTCATGGTACTGCTATTTTGCCAGGTTTAATTAACATCACTTCATTTGCTACTTCATTTGATGAGTTTGAAGAAACTACTAAAGCTTCATTAGCTGCTGGTTTTACATTCAATGCTTTCTTGCCACACACTCAAGCTGGTGCTTCAGTTACTGATTACAGATCTCTTATTGATGCTATTGATGTCATTAGTGCTGGTGCTTATACTGATTTCTCTGTATCTGTTGCTGCTTCTGAAACAAATGCTCAAAGTGCAAGTGATGCTGCTGATAATGCCGGTTCTTTATTCTTACCTTTCAATGATTTTGCCAATTCTAAAGTTTCTGCATTGACTGCTCAATTCACTTCATGGCCAAGTAACAAACCTATCATCACCGATGCTAAAACTACTGACTTGGCTTCTGTTTTGTTGTTGGCTTCATTATACAATAGATCAATTCACATTACTGGTGTTTCATCTAAAGAAGATTTGGATTTGATTAAAATGGCTAAAAATAAAAACTTGCAAGTTACTTGTGATGTTGCTGTTCATTCATTGTTTATCTCCAAAGATGATATGGATTATCCATTTGTTCCAACAAAGGAAGATCAAGAATACTTATGGTCCAATTTGGTTGATGTTGATTGTTTCTCCATTGGTGTCTTGCCTTATTTAATTGCTAAAGCTTCTGGTATTGAAATTGTTCCAGGTATGGGAGTTAAAGAAGTTGTTCCATTATTATTAACTGCTGTCAAGACTGGTAAACTCACAATTCATGATATTACTACCAAATTCCATGATAATCCAGTGAAAATTTTCAATTTAGCCAAACAAGATGCTCAAGTTGTTCTTGATTTAGATAGATTCTCAGAAATCACCACTGTTTATCCAGGTTTTGATAAATTAAGATTAAGAGGAGCTGTTGAAAGAGTGTCGTTCCATAATGAAACTGTTGTTTTGGATGGTGCTGTATTGAACCAAGATGCATTAGGTAAAAATGAAGTTGCTCCAAGAAGTAGATTTGGATCCACTGCTGGTATTCCAGAATCACCAAGAATTGGTGGTAATAAGAGAGTTTCATTCAGTGAAAAACGTCGTCCATCATTTGCTTCAGAAACTACTGAACCACAACCTGCTAAATTTGAAAAATTGGGATCTGAATTGGTTTCTCAACCAATTGCTGGTTCATTAGGAGAAATTGCTGCATTGAGTGATTACATTAGACACAATAATACATTCTTGAGAAATAATATTATATCTGTCAAAGATATCACCAGATCAGATTTGCATTCATTATTCACTGTTGCTCAAGAAATGAGATTAGCTGTTGAAAGACAAGGTGTTTTGGATATTTTACAAGGTAGAGTATTAGCCACTATGTTTTATGAACCATCTACTAGAACTTCAACTTCATTTGATGCTGCTATGCAAAGATTGGGAGGTAGAGTTGTTGCCATTGATCATGGATCTTCATCAGTTAAAAAGGGAGAAAGTTTACAAGATACTATTAGAACTTTATCATGTTATGCTGATGCCATTGTTTTAAGACATCCATCTGAAGAATCTGCTGATATTGCTGCTAAATATTCTCCAGTTCCAATTATCAATGCTGGTAACGGTACTAAAGAACATCCAACTCAAGCATTATTAGATTTGTTCACCATTAGAGAAGAATTAGGTACAGTTAATGGTATTACAGTTACTTTCATGGGTGATTTGAAATATGGTAGACCAGTTCATTCATTATGTCATTTGTTGCGTCATTATCATGTTAGAGTTCAATTGGTTGCACCTAAAGAATTGGAAATTCCTGATGAAATTAGAAAATTATTGGTTGATAATAACATGTTAATTGCTGAATCACAAGAATTGACTAAAGATATACTTGCAAGATCAGATGTATTATATTGTACTAGAGTTCAAGAAGAAAGATTTGCTGATAAAGAACAATACCAAAGATTGAAGGACACTTATATTGTTGATAACAAGATTTTGAGTAATGCTAAACAACACATGTGTGTCATGCATCCATTGCCAAGAACCAATGAAATTAGAGAAGAAGTTGATTTCGATCAAAGAGCTGCTTACTTTAGACAAATGAGACATGGTTTATTTATTAGAATGGCATTGTTGGCTATGGTTGTTGGTGTTGATTTCTAAAAAGAATTTTTTTTTTAACCAAGTTTTGATTTGATTTGCATTTTTATTTTATGAAGAAAAGAGATATCCAAAATTGAGAAGATATATTTACAAGCAAGTTATGATTTGTATTTTTTGGGGGAAAAATACTAGTAGTTATCTTTGTTGTTTTATAAATTTTTAATTTTCATTTTATATAGTTTAGTATTAAAATCTTCTTATTATTATTATTATTATTACGATTTACTTTTTTTTGCATATATTGTTACATGAATTCTAATTTAATTATAAGTTCTAACTGATGGCAGAACGGTCGTTTCCTTCGTTGACTTTTGTTTGTTATACGTAGTAACCAGTGGATGGACATCATTCGTGACTTGTGGTGATGACAGTTCTTTGTTGGAAACTGCAGATCTAGCAGCGTCAGCATAAGAAGAACCACTGATTCTTTGTTTCGCTTGAACCACAGCTGCCTCCAATTGTTGATTGTCCACAAAAATCGTTGGTTTAGATTGTTTACTTCGTTTATTTGATTGGTTTAAAAATTCTTCCTTTGCTAGTAGTGAATTATTCTTACATTCTTGACATGCTTTTAATACTTTCGCCACGGTTTCTTTTATTCTTACCCAATGGTATTTCTGACTAATTAGTGCTGTTGTCCGATTTATTCCCAGGTGTCCATTTTCTTCATGTTCCAATTTACATACTTCCAATTGTTTCTCTGAAGTTGTTATCACTTCTCTTCCATTTACCATTAATTTATCATCAACCAATGAATAGTTTGCTTTGTTTGCTCTTAGTCTTGATTTTTCTTTGTTATCGGCATTATTTGGATAATTTCCAGTTGTTAAAAAATACCTTAGATTTTCAAATTTAAGATTATTAGAATCAATTTCAGATATATTATTCTTTTCATTTTCTTCATGAATTTTTTCAACTTGTTTCCCATATATTATTCCATCAACAAATTCATTTTCTTCATCATGACCAATCATGATAGCAACATTTGGTATTTTCCCCAATCTTTTAAAATTTAAAGATTCCCATAACTTTCTAGCAGCTACATTAGTTTCTAATACCAAATTAAACATAATATATTTGTAACCTAATTTAGGTGCCCATTGTAAAAAACATTCAGTTAAAGTCTTACCAATCCCACGTCCTCTTATCCCAGCATTAACTAAAAATTCACCAGTACATACATGTCCACTTCTTTCACCTTGATAGTTTGGTTTAATATGAAATATCCCAAGTAATTCACTTGGCCAGTTTCTTGCATCATCCCGAAGATCAATCTTTGTTTCATCTCCCAAAACCATTATGGCAACAACATTAATGGAATCAAACCAATGTGTAACAAATGATTCTAAAGATAACGGATGGAAATACGTTAGTGTTTCACCTTTCTCAATCTCCATATTATATTCATCCCATAGAAAAGCTAGTAGACTTTGTGAAATATCTTCTGGTGAGTATATGGGGTATATTGTGGCATTGGTAGATTCATCTTTTAATAAAATACTAAATGGATTGATCACCATCGTAGAAGCATGATCGTTTTCTGATTCTTCATGACTTCTTTTTCTATAGTTTGAAGGCGGTGATGACAGCGATGCCCCATTTGACATAACTGGTAAAATTTCTGTGGAGGAAATGGGTGTTGGGGTCCGGTTATCGTGATATCTTTTTTGAAAAAATTGGAAAATCAAAAATAATCCCAAAAATGTACAATCCGTGCGCCGGGTAAAAATTGCGGAATAATTAAACAAACAGATTGTGGTGATGGTTTTAAATACGACACTAGCTCAAAACCATCAGAAATCAGTTTATAGCGAGTTTCTATTTATCGAGACACCTTCTATAGCTTATAATGAGTGTGAGGATATCTGGTTATTGATAATGTGCCGCATATACCACGTGACACAAGAAGTTTGGAGCTGCGGTCATCTATCATTAATAAACATTACCACAAAGAAACTGGAATTGACAATAGCAGATTCGGAACCAGTTAAGAAACATAGTTACTGGGAATTGCTTTGAAATATGTATTGGTTAACTTTTGTTGTGGTTGGATGTATTATGTATTCTGTTGTAAAAATGATGAAATTGAAAAGCGCGAGTCCAAAAAAATTATTCCTTAATCTTTATTAACAACACCATCATCATTATCAACAACTTATATCCAAATGGTATGTACCTAACTATCTATCTATATTCTATCACTAGTGTATTTTTTTTTTACTAACTAAACGGGGGATGTTTATTTGAAAATAGTCTGCGTTATTTAATTTCCAATCATTACTACAGGTGATACTTTTATTGATTTGTACTTGTACTTATGTTCATTCCACAGCTCCTGCTATATTAGATAATCGAAAATCAGGTATATTGAGTGTATTTTGGAAATTTGCTAGAATTGGTGAAAGATTAAGTCCTTATGTTGCATTGGGTTGTTTTATTATGGCATTTAATACTTTGAGTTCATAGAATAAAGAGCATGAGAGATTTAATTATTGTTTTTTTTTTAAATGTACGATTATATATATATATATATTGTAGTGTTTGGGATTTTTTTACCTAAATTCATATAATTCATTCATGGAATTACATAATATGGGAGCTCTTTCATTACCTACTATTTTTTCAAGATTTACTGCATCCCATTTAGAAAATAAAATTTTGACTAAAGATAAATCCAAATCACATTGTTGTTGAAATATAGATTTACCAATGAATCGAATTAATTCTTTATAAAATAATGGGTTTGAAGGTAATGAATACATAATTAATGTTTTAACTCCACTTATTTCATATCTTCTAAAATAATGTAATCTTTCCGTATATAATAATAATTTTATTTTCCCCTGAGCAAATTGTTGTCTTGTTTTAGTCAATTTTGATTGTGGTGAATATTCATCAATTGCTCCAAAATTGAATTTTGTAGATGTTCGTAAATAATCTTTCACACGTAAATAATCGAAATAAGAAGGAATGAAAATCATTATTCCGTCTTCATATGATGATGTCTTTAATAATGATGGAAGTATAACATTGATGAAAAATTTAAATCGAGAATCTGGATCTTGCATTGGTGATGATTCACTTTCAAATCTATGGAAAATCTGTTTAATTTTAAGACCAATTGAATTCATCATACTATTTTCGGAATTAATTATTGGTTTGAATTTAACTTTACCTGATAAATTAAATGATTTACTAGATACCAAATTATTTATTGAAGGAGTTAAATATTCACAAAAAACCAAAGTTTGACGTAAAAGTTTAGCTTGATCATTAATTGACCACATTCTAATACGACTAAAATCAGCATCATGGAAACCTTGAGGAACTTTATTAATATATTTCATCACTGTATTTATATGATCCCAATTTTGCATTTCAATTTGATTACATTTATCAACTATCAACACTTCAATAGATGAAAGAAAATCATATTGACGTTTTTTCTTATCTGGATTTTCCAAAATCATTGATAATCCAATGGGTGAAGCCAATATTATATCAGAAGAATAAAATGATGAATATAATTTAAATGATTTACGAGTTAATTTCAATCCAATACAAAAAAAATCACTATTATTCCCTTTGAATGAATCTTTAAAATCATCTGGTTTAGTTGAAGGTGGTGTCTCCTTAGCTAAAAATTGATCATTAAACTTTTTTTTATTTTCTTGTTGTTCTGTACCTGATAATTTTATCAATTTCTCCACAACTTCATGACATGAATCTCTAGTAGGTAACAAAATTAAAACTTTAGGACGTGTGAATCCTTGATCTCTAAGTTCCAATTCTTGAGATTCTTCACTCGCAGCATGTAATTTGGCATTATTTTTCAATATTCTATCCCTTGTTTTGAAAATATGATTTAATGCATGCATGATATATAATTTCTTGTATGATTTATTTTTGAATGATTTATATTGATAATTGACATCTCGATAATTAAGAATCGGATTAATGAGAGTCGATTCCAATTCAGTTAAATCGGTTCCGTATTCTTTTGAATATGAATCAAATATACGTTTCTTGATTCCAAATTCATCCAATTTAAATGATTTCAATAATGGTGGTTCAATGGATTGTCCAGGTGGTGATTGAATCATTGATGTAAGATGTAAATCGGAATATGTTTTTTTATCCACAATGGGCCATTTACCATTTTCTTTAATTACAAGTTTTTCTTCTTTTGTTAAATAATCATCGGTGGGGAGATTGAAATGAACTTCAAAGGGATCACTGGCAAGTCCCTTTGGTGAATCTTCGTCTTCAACTTGGTCTTCTTCTTCTTCTTCGACTTCGACTTCGTCCTCTGATTCTTCATCAGTGTTGTCTATAATTGCTCCTGCGACTTCTTCTTCATCAATATCAGATGTTTGATTGTCCCTTGCTTCAGTGTCTTTTAACGAAGTATCCTTTTTTTCTTTATGTTCTGATTTTAATAATGTTAACAATGCAGAATATGCTTTTCCTCGATCATCATCACCATATTCATCTTCTTCACCTTGGTCAGATTCTTCTTCATTTAAAAGTTCCTGTTCTTGTTCAGAATGATCATCAATCTCTTCCTCATCTTGATTTTTGGGACTTTGTTCCTTCACATTTCTTGCAGCAGTTCTAGTTACTTTTCTTAATTCTGCCCTTCCTCGTTTTTTATTGCCACTTGGGGCACCACCACCACCAAAAGCCTTTCTTTTGACCTGTTTTGCCATTTGTGGTTTGTAATCTTTGTGGTTGTACAATAAGAACTCCGATGATGATATATTTTGCACCTACAAGAATCAACTACTAAAATGAATAAGAAAAATTGGAAAATTATACTGAATGCGATGGGGAGCATTACTTGATTTACTTGCACGTGCACACGACCATTTTTCTTTTTTCTGTTTGTCGCGCTTTGACTGTGTTTGACTGTTTGACTCTGACCATACATACATTCATTAGCTTTTGATTTGATAAATCAAACGATTAAACTAAGAATTTGTTGGAAAGAGACAGAGAGACCCATTTGATTATGAACATTAGAATATAACACACTACACCACACATTTCCCGCAACAGCCAGCCACAAGATATTATACCAACATATACTGCCTTATTATAAAGAGCCTATCAGCCATTACATCCCCTACGCGTTCACACCTGTTTAGAAGAGTCTCAACTTGTTGTTCAACAACTCATTTTTTTTTTTTGAATTATTATAGAAATACATAACACAACACAACATCGTATATATAACATGTCAGATTTTATTGAAGATCCGTTTCAGATGGACGAAGAAGAACCTTCTAAGAAAGATCCAATACCGTCGGGTGGTGGTGGTGGTGGTATTGGGCAACGATCCTTACCAATTCCTGACAATATAGAGTTTGACAATGATATAATTCCACTGTATCCGACGCCTCCAAATATACAATATGACAATAAGCTAATACGATCTAAATTGGATCAATTGAAATATGAAGAGAATAATAATACTGGAGGGACAAATACAACTACTGAAGAAGAAGTAGAGAAATATGAAGAAGATGTTGATGATAAATTGGATTTAAATTTACAAGAAAAATTAAGATTAGAATATGAAAATTGTTTAAATTTTGATAAACCTTTAACACCTCCTGAAAATTTTGCACCTGTTATAAATCATATTTATAGATCATCATTTCCACAACCTAATAATTTTTCATTTCTTAAAAAATTAAAATTAAAATCAATTTTATGTTTAATTCCGGAAGATTATCCTCATTTACAAGAACAATTTATTAAAAATGAAAATATAAAATTATTTCAATTAGGAATGTCAGGAAATAAAGAACCATTTGTTAAAATCTCATCTGATTTAATTACAGAAGCAGTTAAAATTGTAATTAATCCTGAAAATCAACCAATTTTAATTCATTGTAATCGAGGAAAACATAGAACTGGTTGTTTGGTAGGTGTAATTAGAAAATTACAAAATTGGTCATTGACTCTTATATTTGATGAATATAGGAAATTCGCATGTCCTAAAGAACGTCCAATGGATCAACAATTTATTGAATTATACGATGATACGGCAATTTTAACACATTGTAATGAACAAAATTTATTACCATTACAATGGGATTGAAAATTATAGAATGTAATAAAGCAATTTTTTTTTCTATTTTTTTGGATTTTTTTTTTTTTTGGGATATTACATGGTATTTATATATGAGATAGATATGGATATGATAAGTTATAATACATATATTTTAGTATTCTGTACTATTTATGTGATTTTTTTGTATGTAAGTATGTAGAGAGTCATTGATATTTTCATTGGAAAGGACTATTTTTACTCCAAAAAAACTCTCTACCATATATAGCAGTATTAAACAAAGCCATTCCACTTAATCCTACAGGGACCAATCTTGCTCTGAAAATACTTTTAATCGAAGCCATACCATTAACAAGTAGATATAATGACAGCCATGCAAAATTGAACCCACTAGCATTTATTGGATCACCATCAAACATCATCCATGCTCCTAAAATAGAAGCACCTCCAAATGTGAAACATGATAATCGGGTTGGTTTTGCTACTGAGACTTTATGACGGAATAATGTTCGACCACCGGTACTAACTTCTGTAGCTGTTGCAGTGACTGATGAGCCTCCAAATAATCCTTTGAGAACTAGTGATCCTCCTAAGATTGCTGCAGGAATTGGGGATATTGACAATTGATCAACTGTGTCTGTAATTGTTGTCTTGGTTTGGTTGTCCATTGTAAGATGAATGATATTATCATGAAGTAAGACAGAAAAGAAAAGAAGAAGCACTGGGATTTTCTAGAATTTCATTCTGGAGCAGCAAGCAATCATATTTCCACTGGTCAACCCCAACTTACTAAAAATCGACGCACTACCAAGTGGGAGAGATATTACAAAATTATTTTGTTGTTTGGAATATTACAATTTATATTCGTCTTTACTAATATACACGGGTATTAAATAATATACATAAGTTTAAATTTGAGTTCATTATTATTGCCATCACGGAAGTAAAAAGGACCATCTCTAAGTTCTTTCACCTCTTAATCTTCTTGCTAATTGCATATCTTTCTTTTGGATAGTAACTCTCTTGGCATGGATAGCACACAAGTTAGTATCTTCGAACAAACCAACCAAATAAGCTTCGACGGCTTCTTGTAAAGCACCAATAGCAGAAGATTGGAATCTTAAATCAGTTTTGAAATCTTGAGCAATTTCTCTAACCAATCTTTGGAAAGGTAATTTTCTAATTAATAATTCAGTGGATTTTTGGAATCTTCTAATTTCTCTCAAGGCAACGGTACCTGGCTTATATCTGTGAGGTTTCTTGACACCACCGGTAGATGGGGCGGATTTTCTAGCAGCTTTAGAAGCTAATTGTTTTCTTGGGGCTTTACCACCAGTGGATTTTCTAGCTGTTTGTTTTGTTCTAGCCATTGTGAATGTATGATAAGTATTAAGTTGATAGTAAGAAAAAGAAAAAAAAAAAAAAGGAACTAAATATTGGTTTTGATTTTGGATGGGAGTGATTGAGTTTAAATATTAAATTTGTTATTGTTGTTGTGGGATATGTTTAGTTATGTGTTAGGAACGTAAATTGTGGATTTTCGCAGTCTCTCTTGTTTTCTCTTCTCTTTTCTCCCGTACCATAGTGCGTCTTTTCCTTCGTCCTAGAGAACGCAGAAAAGTGTCGCATGAGAAGAAAATTTGTTCCTTTGTGGGCAACAAAGGAAAATGATTTTTCTCTTTCTTCTCTTCTTTCTACCACCATTCCTTTTACAACCAATTACTCCATCATGATTAGCCACATGTATATCTCTTCAATTGATTTTATACTATGTTCTACTTGGAATACTTTAATTGGTTATACAAACGATATTCTTGAACTACCAACAGAGTCTAGAGAGTGTGTGTAATTATACATTTTAACAGAAGCACCAATCTCAATACTTATCGTACTGAGATTTACGCGTGGCCATATAAAAACCGGTGTCTTTTTTCAGTTCCTGTGTATTGTGTTGTAGCTTTTGTCATTTGCGCGCACAATACAGAAGAAAATCTCAGTCCTCTTGTTCGTTCTCTTGTCTCTCTCGCTTGACTGACTGAAGTGAAATCTCTCTTCGCCGCAGGGCCAAATCAAATCATTCTTGGTCACAAAAAACACCATCATTATTTTATTTTATTTTATTTTACCACCACCAATTCAACTATAAATATACTAACCTCCCCCCAACCCATCATCTGGTTTTTTTTTTGTTGTTTTCCTTTTTTGTCTTTAACAACTAAGTTTTAATCAAACTTTTATATTTTTTTAATTCACATATAATAATAATAATAATCAAACAATGTCTGGTACCGGTAGAGGAAAAGGTGGAAAAGGTTTAGGAAAAGGTGGTGCTAAACGTCATAGAAAGATTTTGAGAGATAACATTCAAGGTATTACTAAACCAGCCATCAGAAGATTGGCAAGAAGAGGTGGTGTTAAACGTATTTCTGCTTTGATTTATGAAGAAGTTAGAGTTGTCTTGAAACAATTTTTGGAAAATGTCATTAGAGATGCTGTTACTTATACTGAACATGCTAAGAGAAAAACCGTCACTTCTTTGGATGTCGTTTATGCTTTGAAGAGACAAGGTAGAACCTTGTATGGTTTCGGTGGTTAAACAAAAAGACACTTTGTTATATGTTTTATTTTCACGAATTTCTGTATTTTTAGTTTAATGTATATTAGGGTTAACTTATTTTTTTTTGATTCATTCATTCATTCGTTCCTTTTTCTATATGCTTGGTTTTACTCTTCTGTTACTTGTTTCCATATTTTTCTTTCCCAGTAGTCAACATCTACAGCTCTAAACGAAGAATACGCATCATCAGTATGTTCCACCCATTTCCGTATACAATAATTCGACGGATCTTCACTATCATTACGTCGACGACGGGGGCATTTGCACCTACATCCCACCCCATTAATCCTTGGCTTATCAGGATAAATCATATCTTCTTGTTGTTTTCCTTCGTACACCAATTGCTTTTCTGGGGCATTGTTGGGGCAATGTACAAGGGAACTATGACGATACCCAATATCTCTGAAATAATGAATTTCATTTAGTTCAAGCATCATTCCAATGGCCAAAGAATGAATGGCTGCATCTCCCCATCTTTCTTTATAAAATCCACCGGTTGAATCTAAATATTTGAAAAGATCTTGATATTCTTTTGATTTGAAAATATCAGTTCTTGCAATTTCAAAATTTGACCAAAAATGACAAAGACTAAAATCTTCTCTTTCCATTCTATCTGCATGTAAATAAGGTAATGAAGTTGCCTTTGTGGTTAATTTATTTAATAATTTAGAATCAAAATTTATAATATCTTCTTCTGTTTTCCCCTTTTTAGATAAGAATTTCTTTAAAATCATATTATCTTTAATTCTTCTCCTGATTTCATTTCCATCTGGAATCCCATCATATAAATCTTTATGATCTCCTAATGTCCATTTCGAATCAAATATAAATAAATCCCATGCTGATTTCACTTTAATTTGCTTTTTCTTAATATATGCTTTAAATTCTCGAAATAACCCCGGGACAGTATAATACAATTCTTCAATAAATACATTAAATCCATATTTCTTCCCATGTTTTTCCATCTCTATAAATGGATCATAAGTTAAATCACAATAAAATTCAATATCAGGTTCAATTCTCCAATACCAATCTTTAGTAGCAACCAATTCATGTTTATAAAAATATCCGGAATAAAACCGACACATTTTATGATAAGATGGAGAATTCCCATATAATATCCCTCTATCACCTTGTAAATCAATATTTTCTTGAATTTCCACCAGATCAACATCATTAGGAAATTCCCAATGTTCACTCAGTATAAGACCAAACAGTACTTGACTTGTTGTATATTTTTGTACGATATTTTTAAAATCATCATTAAATTCTTTTTCATTTAAAAAAATCCATGGATATTTAAACCATTGATTAAAATGTCGTTCTGTAGATTTCATTGATTTTATAACTCCTTCAAGATCAGAATTTCGACACAACATAACCAATGCAGCATTTGCTCTAGGTGCAGAAATATCAGGAACAGAACATCCATATTGGAAAGGTG
>JAKTVG010000458.1:0-24663 GCA_030557085.1 Candida gigantensis
CTGGTAATACCGATAACCAAGCTAGTAACTCTGGTACTGCTAATCAACAATCAAATCAACTGTCTACTACTGATACTACTGCTGTTGGTATTCCATCAAATTCTAACAAAGGTTATGCTGCTGCTGGAATAGGAGAATATCAAATTTTAACTAATGACATTGCCGAAGATTTAATTGATAAGACAAAGCTCCTGACTTTGGGCAACAGCCGTGAAAAAGAAGACGAAGACTTACCGAAACGGTATGAACCAGAGCAAGCATCTCTGCAGAGTAAGAAGGAGGAAAACCATCGAATGTTGGCTTCCGAAACTTCTGATACAATGCCAGATGTTGGGTTTGAAGACGATGATGAAGGCATTACGAACAGAACAAAGGGAAAAGAAAAAGGTAAATCCAAAAAAACCTTTATTCCGAGGGGTTCGATTTTGACACCGCCAGATCCAAATTCATGTATCTACAAACTTCGAAAGTACTGTTCTTGAACTTTCAGCTCTGATAGTAGAGATTATGAATAATGCTGAGGAAATTCCAAATATCGAGCAACTTTATTTGCAAAAGTTCTGATACTTCAAGTTCATGTATTTCTATAGTTTCTGTATAACAAATATACCCAAAACCTGTTTTAGATTGAGTCATTGTTTTACCAGTCCTTGGCAATAGCAAAAAAACTGAAGTAAAATCTCACAACGAATATTGCATACCTTAATACAATAAAAAGCCACCGAAAGTTGTAAAGCGCAGATTTGTTCTCCCTCAAGTTATAGCATATAGTTACTACACGAATTTACTTAATGGTATTATTTCTCTATATAACTCGTGACTTATCAATAAAATAAAAATTGACCTCACTAGCTGCAACTTTACAAGAAGATTCATCTTAACTCGTCGTATTTCGGATCTTCTAGAGTCTTCTATACTAGGATTTCATTTGCGATGGTAGTAACTTGGTCCCCACAATACATCATGTCTTGTTTTCCATCCGTACCTTCCAGCGAATATTTCCATTTTATCATCTTTATTGGTGTTGATAACTGAAGATGCTCGGGGTAACCTTTGATGCTAACGTGAGGCAAACTTCATTTCAAATGTTGCATAAAACATTAATTTCATCATTTCTAATGACTTACACCTTATTGTTCTGGATTTTCAATTTCGGGGCAAATTACAATATTTTGCGATGCCAATTCCAATTCTAGCTTGCCACCAATCAATCTTTGTTAATTAAAAAACAATCCTTCTGCATTGCCACCACCACCACCGACCGACACAATCTGCTTCACAGTATGTGCTCACCAAAAACTGGGTTTACCAAATATTTCTCACTAGCGAACACCACTCCTAGCGCGGAATTCTCTCCTTCGATGGTACTAACTTAGAATTTTTCTGGTACGACTTTTGTTCCATGGGTCCTACGAAATTCGTAAACTCGTGGGACGAACTTCGATTTTTTTCGTGAGCAACTTTAATTACATGGGGGTAGCGAATTTGGTATTTTTTGTGGAGCGAAATTCATTCCGAACACACTGTATATTAGTTGCAAAGTCACGTGACTTGATCTTTTTTCTCAGCGAAAGTTTTTTCCATTTTTTTGGAAAAAAATTCAATTTACGACTTCCTTTCCTTTATTTCGACCTTTAATTACAGAATGCAAAAGAAATTCTATAATTTTAAATGATCAACTACGTAGTATTTAAGTAGTATTTTAAATTAAGATTCTTAAATCAGAACATTTTAGGGTTTTTTCGTTAATTATGATCAAAATTGTGTATTTCATAAATCGTTGTTTAATAGTTGTTGGGCTTATATTTTTGTATATTTTTATTGAAGAAATAGATTATATTTGTTTCTACGGTCATTTTATACAATATAATTAAAGCATTATTATTGAAGTTGGTGAGTATACGGTGCTTTTTGTAAAATTTTCGGGTTTGCCAAGGGAGATAACTTGGGAAAATCGAGAAAAAAAAAAAGATCAAAAGAAACGAGGAGCGTGGAACCCATAGTCTTAAATCTCGACTTTTGTTCTGTGAGTCCTACGAAATTCGTAAATTCGTGGGACGAACTTCGATTTTTTCCTGAGCGACTTTAATTACATGCGGGTAGAGAAATTGGTATTTAAAGAAATACACTGTAAGAATTAATTTGAAATAAAAGGAATATATAACTAGTTGGATATTCCACTTAAATTGTAGAAATAGAGTTTTTAATTTAATAAAAATAATTACTTATATTATGTCACAAGAAAATCTTCAACACTTGCTTGATCAGAATATGGATCAACAACAACTTACTCAAGGGACTGAACAGGGATGCTATTGATACTACTAGTGTCACCTAAGCTTTAGGTATCCAAATCCAAGATAAAAGTGGTTCAAATCAACAATCTTCAACTGGTTCTGCTCAAGCTGTTAATAATAGTAATTATGCTTACTGCACCATGAAAAGGGGTATAGCGAAAACAAGGTCGTTACAGTCATATATTGCAAAAGATATGTAGAAATATATATTACTAGATAAATAAAGTCAATACTCGAAGGTATGAAAAAAGGGAATAAAGTCAATACCCAAAGGTATGAAAAAAGGGAATAAAGTCAATACTCGAAGGTATGAAAAAAGGGAATAAAGTCAATACCCAAAGGTATGAAAAAAGGGAATAAAGTCAATACTCGAAGGTATGAAAAAAGGGAATAAAGTCAATACCCAAAGGTATGAAAAAAGGGGATAAAGTCAATACTCAAATGTATGAAGAAAGGGGATAAAGTCAATACCCAAAGGAATGAACAAAGGGAATAAAGTCAATACTCAAATGTATGAAGAAAGGGGATAAAGTCAATACCCAAAGGAATGAACAAAGGGGATAAAGTCAATACTCAAATGTATGAAGAAAGGGGATAAAGTCAATACCCAAAGGAATGAACAAAGGGAATAAAGTCAATACTCAAAGGAATGAAGAAAGGGGATAAAGTCAATACTCAAATGTATGAAGAAAGGGGATAAAGTCAATACTCAAATGTATGAAGAAAGGGAATAAAGTCAATACCCAAATGTATGAAGAAAGGGAATAAAGTCAATACCCAAATGTATGAACAAAGGGGATAAAGTCAATACCCAAAGGTATGAACAAAGGGGATAATCTCAATACTCGAAGGTATGCCCAAAGGTATGAAGAAAGGGAATAAAGTCAATACCCAAAGGTATGAACAAAGGGAGAAAGATAATTTGGTTTGCTGAGAAATACCTTTCAAATAACAAGACAACAATTACGATTCAAATAATAACCACGATCTAATTTCTCAAATATTACCCTTTGAATTGGTTGACGGGCGAGTATAATTAAATTCAAATCTAACTTTTATACTTGAAAATACTGATATTAAATTATTGATCTCGTGGAAGCATCGATAATTAGATGATCAATACGCAATTTAAGACAATGTAGATGACATGTCTCTCTTATGATAATTCAGACAAATTCTTCATGTTTGTCACTCTATTTGATGCAAATTGTTTGTGGTGAATTTTGAGTCATGATGATATTACCACAAATGCTGATGAATTGGACCATATACAAATTATTTTTCATTTCCCGAATATGCAGGTACCAACGTCATTGCCAGTTTAGTGGACTAACATAGATATTTCTTTTGATAGATTGGCAATTGATGAAGTAGATTTGGAGCCAGATGATGGATCTCATTTTCCAATTAACTTGACATTATCTTTTAGATTCATGTAGTTGCAAAATCAGTGACAGATGACAAAACTAATCTCTTGATTATAATTAAATAATAAGAAAATTCTCTAGAGCCATTATTCTTACTTATATTTGACTTTAGGTAATACATGAAACAACATCTTTGACATATTGTCATTATAAAACTGTCCATTTCTGTAACTATGGCGTTTTTACCAATTCTCGTAATTACAGTCCAAAATAGTTTCAATTGAGTACATATATGCTGACATTGATTTGTAGTTAAACACATTCTTGATAAAATGAAACTAATTCCTCATTTAGCTGTGATGCTATGATGAGTAATGACTGCAATGCAATTCCATTGACATATTTGACAATTGATATTCGAAATATGTTAAACTAATTCTCCATTCTATTTGATGAAAGTGACTTATTAATTGAGAATTGCCAATAGTTAAAATGGATTAGATAATGAAGTCAATACCAGAAGGTATGAAGATAGGGAAAAAGTCAATACCAGAAGGTATAAACAAAGGGAAAAAGTCGATACCAGAAGGTATGAAATAAAAAGAAAATTCTGAAAGTTAGCTCGTATATATATAGTTGTTTTCTGGAGCATAACAAAATAGATGAACTATTGTTTTAGTGTGAAGCATAACAAAAAATCTCGATATTGTTTCTGTGTGAAGCATAACAAAAAATGAAGCATAATTAACAGAAAATTCTGAAAGTTAGCTTGTCTGTATATAGTTGTTTTCTGGAACATAACAAAATAGATGAACTATTGTTTTAGTGTGAAGCATAACAAAAAATGAAGCATAATTAACAAAAAATCTCCGTTCGCCATAATACAGTCTTTTTGGGAATGAAAGCCGCACCACCACCCATAGAATTAAAGTCGTTCTACAGAAATTAGAATTTCGCATCAGTGTAGGAAACAAAATCGCTGAGTCAAATTCAGTCCAGTCCAGTCCAGTACTGTATATTATCTACTATTGTATCGATGCATATGATTTTTTTTTGCAATTTTTTGGATCGCTTTATTTCATTTCTAGACTCGACAAGCTTTTTTTTTATATTTGCATACTCGATTATGAACATTTGCTGTTGCTACTGTCAATCGGGTAATATACCATTGCCTTGCTTGCTTTCTTGCTATTTGGTTTCCCATAAACTTAATTCCTAGGTAGACCAATATCAAATGACGTTTACTAACAAGTTGTCTCCTCTTTTTCAGATTATGTCAGTTGCTGCGAAATCTTAGCATCACTCAAGAAAAAATTTTTCTCTGTACAAAGTCAAATTGAAATGGTAGAGAAAAGTATGTGAGGGGTGGGGCAGAGAAGAGCAAAAGGGAAAAAAAATCCCCCACCTGCCCAAAAGGGGACTGCGGAAATACATTTGTCCGTTGTATATCCATTTTTGTACAACCTTATTGTTCAGTGTCAAACGCAAATTCATAATCATATTGTAGGTTCTTCAATACAGGAGTGCATGAATAATTGGCTGATGATATTTTTCTACCTTTTGATTGTTAAACAACAAAGCAGATGAAAATTCGTACTTAATATGGTGTTCCCAGGTACTCCCTCGTTTTCCTTCGTACTTGCATAGGCAATCAACCAATCAATACATTCAAAAGATTAAGTATTAGGATAAGAATAAACATAAGCTTTGTGGTAACAGTTATGATATTCCATACATTTGGTAAATTTCAGAAAGGTTAAGGTGAGTGTCGTGTCTAATCTTCCAAAATATTACTAATAATAAAAAAAAAAAGATTGCAAAATGGAAAATGAATGACTTCCGTCCTGCATAAAACCGGTCACCAGGACGGGACGGCGGCGGCAGCGGTCTACGGCCACGCACCACCACCGCCAGCTTCCATCATCCACGTAGCGGAGTTTTTACAAATCTTCTGCTGCTGCCATAATTGCTACTGCATAGTAACACCCCCAATTTTAAAAATGACTGAATCGATAAACCGGTAGGTGCTGCAAAGTCTATTTGCAAATCCTAACAAAAAACGTTAAACTGGGAACAAAAAAGTAAAAAGAAAAAGTTTTAAACAAGTAAGAGATTGTTTGTATGGTTTTTATTTTGTTGTATGTTTGTATATTCTAATATATAAATAACTTAAATCCTTCTGTTGTTGTTCCTAGAATTTTTTTATTTTCTTCGTTTATTTATTTTTATTATTTTTTGTTATTCATTTAATTATTTATTTATTTATTCATTCATTTCATCAAACATTCAAACATATCAACATCATCATCTTCATCATTCTTCATAAATCATGTCAGTCGTAACACAATTATCTGAAAACTTACAAGAGTACAAGATTTTGAAATCAAACAAAGTAAAACAAACCCAAAATGCAGATGGAACAATACTGGAGACTGCCTTTGGATTATTTGATTTGTTCTTATACTACTTGATGAACTCGGTGCTATTTATGGTGTTGTTTATTGATTTGGTAGTAGAGTTTATCAATAATTGTTACTACAACTACAATATTGTTGTTTGTTCTTTCAAACATAAACTATACAATAATATTAACTGATAGATTATCAGAAAAATATAGACAGCAGTTTTCCAATTCAATCGAGTATTGTTGGAGACATTTTAGACATTACGATTTTACTTTAGACAGCAAGAAGAGATGAACCATTTTTACAATGTATTTGATATATATATAGATGACCCGTTGATGGGTGGTTTTTTTGGTGCCGTTTCCTTTTTTTTGCAATTCTTTTTATTTATTTATTTCAAGTTTGTATAGAAATATAAATGCATATTATTATTATTATGATTATTAGTGTTTCATGTATTTTATAGAGTGTGATTAGGAAGTGTAACTGGTTTGTTCCCTATCCTATTGTTAGATGATGTGCTCTGGCTCTTGTTGGTTGTGGATGTCGTGATTGTTGGTGATGATGATATAAGTTGAAATGTAAGATTGACTAAAATCACTTACATGTCATCCATTCACTTCCATGTTTTTGTGTAACTCTAGTATCTGGGTGCGTTTATTTAGTGAATGAGTTGGAGGACAATTTCCCCGCATTTTAGTTTCTGTTTTTTTCTTTCTTTTGTATTGTTTGATTGTCACTGTCGCTTGTTGTTGTTGTTGTTGATTATGTATGTATGTATGATTTCGGTGTTAGACCGTACAGCCGGAGTTTTCAACTCAATCGCTTAGGATCCGATGATCAATCACTTTCAGAGACCAAGGATCATCATCATGGCCTTGGTACCACCCTCTACCATTAGAAACTGTGAATTATAATATAAATCTAATTGAGGAGACACGGTTCGTATACCAAAACGCGAAACACTTGTTCAGATGTTTAACCTTTTTTAAAAGTAGTTGCATCTCTATCTTGGTAACACTTCTCTCTAACTCTTCTTGGTTACACCTGGACATACGAAATTATTTCTCTGCTTCTTTTTTCCTATTCCGTTATCAATGGAAAAAAAAAATCAAAAACCTAAAAATATACTCCAATCTACGTGAAATTCGCTAACTTCTATTAGTCAAAACAAAGTAATATTGGCTAAATTTATTTCCTTCTTCCTTTCTCCTGTAGCGGAAGCATTGTCACAAGCTATGATATATGTATAAGAACATGTGGGTTGCACTGGCGATTATTGAAGTATTACTTGAAACTGCATCGCGAGCAAAAAAAAATTGTTGCTACAATGTACCCCACAGATCCCACTAGGTTGCTATAAGTTCCAACTACTACTGCAACAACAACAGTGACAGCTACGACCTTAGATTTCTTAGTTCTCGGAACGGGTAAAACCCAACTATCAAGACAGTAAAAACAAGAAATCACCTGAGTATATTTCAATAATGATTGAACTACGGAGGTGGAAAAGAACAAAAATCTCCACCAGCAACGCATCATTGGATCGAGGGGAAGCAATCTATTTTGTTTTCTAGAATGCACACGAGGTCTAAATGAACTTCACCCGACAATCAGGAGGTTAATGTTCTTGTTGCGTCTTTAGACTTCAATCTTTGCGTAAATCACTCACATTACCATCAGGCAACGTCATACTCATCTGCAACAACCCAATGAGAATAGTACTACAACATTCTTTAAATATAGTTTTTTGTTGTCTATAAAGCAAAAATTGAATTATATTCCTTTTTACATAGAAAATACCTATTAACCCAAACAATTCTAATTACAAACAAAACAAATTAATTAATTAAAAAAATACCATTGTACTGATACATGAAATAAAAAGAAAAACAAAATAAATTACAAACTAATCTATTCTTCGTCTTCTTCTTCTTCGTCTTCAGCGACAGAGTAGAAAGTCAATTGATATTGGTTTTGTTTAACAGCAACAAATCTAATCCAATCTCTGATTTGGTTTTTCTTCAAGTATCTTTTAGTCAAATATTTCAAGTATTTACCTGAGAATTTAGCGTTAGCAACAACAACAACTTTGCTACCTTCAGCGGTGACAGAAATGTCATCACCCAAGTTACCAACAATGTTGTCAACCTTGATGTGTTCAATCAAGTATTTAACGTAACCTTCTTGGTCAAAAACACCGTTTTCGAGTGGAGCAGAAGTGTCAACGACAAATTTCTTAGCAGCCTTGGATTTCTTTGAGGTCTATAATAATAATAAAATGAAAGGTTAGCCTACTGCACTTGTAATTTAAATGTTCCCTATCTTCGAACAATATAGAACAAGAAATAAGAACATTTGACAGCAAAGCATTCCCCCATTACGGGTAAGAACAAAAAAAGGTAAAACAATACAATTTAATTTTTGCTTCATAAAGTCATTCTAAAAAGAATTCAACAAAAAAAACCCGGTTTTCGTATGGGAAAAAGTTATACTTTCAAATGGATCTGATGTTTCCATTTCTCTATATTAGTAGGTTGTTTATGGTATACATACAATTGGAGCCATTTTTTGATTATTGATTTGGTTAGATAAAGAAGTATGTTTTAACTATGTAAATTTTTTTTTTTTTCACTAATTGTATTTGATGGGAAAGTCCCAATTTCGCACCTAAACTGAAAAGTTCGTGCAGAAAAAAAACATGTACAAGGGAAAAAAAAATGGATCTGACTCTCAATCATGATCACGTGTTGAACTAATTTTGAAAGGGCCATAGCCCTAGTAGTCACCCCCTTGAGTCATGCTCGTATTTTTTTATTGCCTCTTCAACGACAAACAATAGAATCGACTGCAAAATAAGTTAAATTTCCCAACAAATTCTCCTCCACCTCGTGCCTCCTTATCACCCAATTAAATTTAAATTAATTGTAATTATTTCATCAACAAAATTATTCTCTTTTATTTTTACTCTTTTCTTTTACTCTTTTTTGCATCACCATCGTCAACACCATGATTTCAAAACGGAGCTTTAGTACAACTATCAAGACATTATCGTTGGCTTCCACCAACACCATCTCACCCGTATCTACCCATATCAAACTACCAATCGACAACAACGCAACATCAACATCATCATTAACATTGGCAAGATCATCACCACCAACTTCAACTTGGACAAAGCAACAAATTGGTGAGATCTATCACTCCCCCTTAATGGAATTAGTGCACCAGGCACAATTGCAACATCGTCAATATCATAATCCACAAGAAGTGCAATTATGTACATTATTGTCGATCAAGACAGGTGGATGTACTGAAGATTGTAAATATTGTGCTCAGTCATCGAGATATGATACTGGATTGAAAGCTGAAAAATTAATCAAAATCGACGAGGTCATGACTAAAGCTCGAATTGCGAAACAAAATGGATCTACTAGATTTTGTATGGGTGCTGCTTGGAGAGATATGCATGGTAGGAAATCAGGGTTGCTGAAGATAAGTGAGATGGTGAAACGTATCAATGATGAGTTGGGAATGGAAACTTGTGTAACATTAGGTATGGTTGATGAACAACAAGCACAACTTTTGAAAGAAAGTGGGTTAACTGCGTATAATCATAATATCGATACTTCAAGAGAGCATTATCCTAATGTTATATCGACTAGAAAATTCGACGATAGATTACAAACTATTAAAAATGTACAAAATGCAGGAATAAAAGCATGTACTGGTGGGATCTTGGGTCTTGGAGAAACTACAGATGATCATATTTCATTCTTGTACACTTTATCCAACATGACTCCACATCCGGAATCATTACCTATTAATCGTTTGGTAGCTATTCCAGGAACACCAATGATGGAAGAATTAAAGAGTGCACCAAAGGAGAAACAATTACAATTTGAATCTATATTGAGAACAGTTGCAACTGCCAGATTAATCATGCCTGAATCAATCATTAGATTAGCTGCTGGTAGGTATACCATGAAGGAACATGAACAATTTTTATGTTTTATGAGTGGTTGTAATGCTATTTTTACAGGAGAGAAAATGTTAACTACAATGTGTAATGGATGGGATGAAGATATTGCTATGTTGAATAAATGGGGGTTGAAACCAATGAAAAGTTTTAGTAAATAGATTAGAGAAAGTATCGTATATTAGCTTGATGTTTAGATCCACACTCATCATCATCATCATCATAAAAAAAAAGAGGATTTGCCCTATTTACTTTTATTTAGACTCCGATCCATGTATAACATAAGCCTCATGATCATTAATTGCATATTTTCTTGTTGATATTTATTTTATGTAACAAACAAAAATGTGCCTTCCAATATCGTGAGATCTCTACAGCAAAAAGGGAATGACCAATAAATAGTCGCAAAAAAATATATAAAATATCTCATTCTGTTTTTGATGTTTTGTTGTTGTTGAGTTTGGCCTTGACCATCGATACCTGATACCGTTTGAGGATTTGAAGGGTTCTTTTCAATATTCTCGTAACAATCTGTTACACAATATGCATGTACTCCTAAACAGCATCGAAAAAAAAAAAAAAAGAATTTGCTCTTTATTTACTCTTAATTTGCTCAAGTATTTCAAACTACTGTTATCTGTTTGGTTGTTGAAGGTTGTTGAATTAAACCATCGAGGTTTGAAGAATAACTCTAATCCTCTTGAACAACTGAAGAAACAATCCGGATATTGTTCAACACAATAAGATACGATTTCTGGAAGTGGAAATAAAAAAGTCACGTTCCCACAAGCGAGTAAGCGCGACACAAAACCCTTTCCAGAGTGAAGACAATATAATATAATATTTCTTGAATCTCAGAAAGGAATGTTTCCAATCTTCTTTCAAAACAGAAAATTGTTTAAACTAAACTCCTCCCTTCTTCTTTTCCATCAGATTATGAGAAATCTATAAATAGTTGTCAAATTATCTGAAAAATCTTTCCACTCATTTACCCGCTTTTTCAAAATTGTCCCCAACTTTACCCATTATTTTATCCCCCTTCAAATTTTCCAAACTATCACAACATATACACACAACAAGAACCACAACATGCCAGCTACACTCAATTCCACGCTATTAAAAGAAGCTGCAGACACAGACGTATCAACATCAAGCATCTTTTCCATAAACCAAGAATATACCGGTCTAGTGATATTTTTCGCCTTGTGTTGTCTATTTGTGGTGTTGACCATCTTTTATTTCCAAGAAAACACTTCATTGTTGACGTATCAGGAATTGAAAGAGGAAAGTAATAGAGATTAGAATGGTTATGTATTAATGATTAATGTACAGATTTGTTTATAGTATATGATGTATACTTCAATTATCGACTCCGCCTGAGTGAGCAAAAAGCCAGGGTCCTGGAAAATTGCGTGTCCCCTTTCCATGACACACGCGCATTTACACTCGTGGAATCTTGAATCGTTTCTATGCTTTGTACCATAATTCTTTCGTTACTTTTATTGTATTAGTCTATAAAAATGTGTATAAAAGTGATGCAAATGCTATTGAAATTGAACACAGAATCGATTTCTGGTTACCAACTCCATTGCTATTAGTTGCACTTGTAGATCCACTTGTAGATCCGCTTGTAGAACTAGAAGTAGAACTTGAGCTGCTAGTTTTACTAGATGATTGGGACGTTTGAGTTTTACTGGTTGATTTGTTGGTACTAGATAATGTAGCGGTATCCTCCCTAATTTGATCTTCATCACTATCGATTTCTTCAATATCTTCATCCTGCGTGTATATCACAGGGGCCACGGAAATGGCCATGTCTTGTAAGTCATACACCAAGTAGACCTGTCTTAAAACATCATTTCCAAAAATAATACCTCCACCGACAACACTACTTGCCATTATTCCCAAATAACATGTACCATCTTTCTTAACTATGAAATTGTTCACTGGGATTGTAAAATTGGCATCACCTATGGAGAATCCAAACGATCCTTCATCACCATAGCCACCACAATCCACAATATATACAGATTCCTCTTTATCGTAAGTAGCATTCAAAGAGCCACCAATTTCGTCTATCCAATCATCTGGCATGATAGAAAAAGTTGACCCAGTATCCATGATAACAGAATAATTAGTTGACGAAAAGAAATCATCGTCGTCTTCCCCTGTTTTCAAATTTGTAATATTCACTGCAAGTAAACTATCTGAGCTCAAAGGTACTGTAGTTAATGACCCTTGATACTTGGCATGATCAATGGCACCAAACAAAATGCTTCCTGTTGTTGAATTTGAAGAGTTTAAATAAACGGAATATGCAATTTTATTGATCAATCCTTGCTTCTGTAAAAGAATAGGGAAATTATCATATCCATCAGATAACCCAATACCTAAAATACCATCAGATACACTTGATTTATCAGCAATCCCAAATTTCAATCCATCTATTGAATAATTTCCAAATTGTACACTATCCTTCCCCCATCTCCCTTGTGCTGCGGACCCATCAGTATAACCAACGATAAAATCATCAGAAACGTTTTTAAAACTACTTGAACTTTGGGAATTGAATGTACCATTGACAGTACATGAATAATTTTGATCCACATCATTGAAAATATCAGGTAGTTCAGGAGCTCCATCAACATGGAATTCAGCTACTTTATAACATTGTACATCATTTCCCATGACCCATAAATCATAAGAACCAGTATCAATAGAAACTGAAATTTCATCTTTATTTGAACCAAGTTGTAATGTCGTGATGTATAATACTTCATTGTCAACTAGTGGCATAAGTAAGCCATCTCTTTTCATTAGTCCTGTTTTCTCTGCTTGGTGTAATACTTCAAAATCTAATTTGATGAAACATTGTGCGATGGTAGCTAGAGCGAAAAATAGTACTATATTCATTGGATGGTGAGTAAGCTAGTAGTGATTGTTTGTAAAAATGAAAAATGGAGTCAATTGGAGTTGGGAAAGTAGAAATTTCACACGTTTTATATAACATCTAGAAGATGGCGGTGTAGAGGTTAATGTGTGTCTAAATTAGGACAGCGATTCCAGATTCATCGGTGGTGGTCGTGGTGTGTGTGTCTTGGCTTGGAATGCCATGCAGTCCAAAAAATTCGCCGTGTGCATATTTATCGATTTTCTTTTTTTTCCTTTTTTTTCTATGCAGATCATCGATCGTTAATTATTTCTATTTTCTAAATTCTCTTAGGATAGTCTTGTTGAGATGAGTTATACCAAGACTGGGTTAGTAATGACAGCCCTTTGGTTAACCAACAAAACCATTCCATAAAAAGAGATGTCTTTTATACCAGTGTGAAAGGAGTTGTTGTGTGCTTAAACCAGGAGAAGCCTAGTTTTTAGACTATGCGTTTTGATAATTATACCCGATTTAGAAGATTAGTGTGTACAAGATTGTTCAACTTTAGTCGATACTAGCAATTTGCAATCTTATGGGGATGCACGACTTCGGTTTCGGTGGTAGTAGTGTGGTCCATCATACAAGAATTTGTGGCTAGAATGATGAGTGCATAACGCTTGAAAAGATATATGTCTCTTCCACTTCGTCATACATGTACTGTTTTAGTTTGGCTTGAAGAGTGGATGTCTCAATCTGTAGAGTTTTTGAATCTCAGACAAGAAGTTGCAACTCTGGTTCTAACATTGGGTTGTGTAAGTGTTTATGGTTTTTCATTTTAACTTTGGAAAGCGGGAGGGCCCAATGTTCAGTATATTCAAAGTCCTACAGCAGTTTGGCAGGGGTTTTGAAGATTTAAGTTCAGTTCATTGGGGCGAAACTATTTGTTTTCTTTTTCAATCATTGGCATGGCTCGCTCTGGCATTCATCTTCAAAACTATCAACTTTAAATCCTACTTTGGCTTGAATAGTTAAGATTGATAACACAACGATTTACGTTATTGGAGATGCTGTCACACTTATACCAAGTGCAAATTGCTCTCCTACTAGTAAATTAACTATTTTTTACTAGACTCTATTTGAACTTTCGTAACAGTTCGCTTTGAATAATACCTCTTTCAGTATGCAAGATCTCAAGGATTTAAATATACTCATTCCTTGTTCAATTTCTTACTGTTTGATTATTTCCGACCTTCGAACCCTCGCTAGTTCGGGTGCAATTACAAACTGCACAGATGCTTAAGTGAAGACAAGACCACTTCCCTCATAATAATATCTAGTGGTCACCGGTTAATGACCGAAACTAAAAATGGTTTACGGAAGCTAATATTTTTTGATGACATTTTTGAACCAAATTTTAATCAAAAATTAAACTAACCTATTGTGCATAACACATACAATGTATGTACAAGTAAAACACCATTCTAAGTTTCTACAAAGTATATAACCAACGAAAACTTTAATTTTGTAAAGTAATGTTCTAAGACGTTCCCGGCACATGACGAATCTTGTACTGATATTCAAACTGCTTTTTCTTGAGTAACACACGACCCCACACACTATAAAATTTTTTTCTCTATTGTCTCTCTTTGGTGTACACATACAAAATATACACAGCAAACATTGATAGTATGAAGCCAAGTTATATATTTTCCACTCTTTATTTAACAGTGAAAACATAACACACTTTTTTTTTTCTTTTTCCTTCTACAGTTGTCAGACAACCAATTAATCTTTCAGATTCACTACAAACCCATACCCATATACCATACATACCACAACAATCATCCCACCCTCCTACTTCCCAACAGTTTTTGACAAATCATTTAATATTACTATTTAATTTATTATTCAATTTTTCAATCTGTATGATATAGCCAATCGCAAACAATACAATCATATACAGTAATTATGTCTGATAATTCAAACACCAACGGACCTACTGCGTCCAATAAAGATGTAGTGAATACCACTACTACCAACACGAACACTGTTAAGAATGATGCACCGGAAGTTGACAAAGCAAACATCGTCAGTGAGGATGGTAATGAGACTAATAAGGATAGCAACGTAAATAACTCGGCTATTAAAAATGGCACAGAGCCGGCAGATGGATTGAAAAATGAACAATCCTTGGGGTCTTCTACTGATATCAAGGATAATCAAAAAGTATCGATATCCGATGGCAAGAACGGAGAAACAGCCCCAGTATTGCTGACTGTACATAATACGGCATCGTCTCCTCCAGTGGCGAGCACAAATATCCTGACGAACCTGAACTTGCCCAAGATTGCCTCAGGAGGTACTAATACGATTACATCTAATGTTCAATCCAGTAATCCCAACGTTATTAACACGACAACGACAAATGTACCATCAACCAACACCTCAACAACTTCGACACCGCTACAAACACCAACTTCTACAACGACTCCAACATCTCCAGGTATACCTCCAGGAGCACAGATCCCTACAATACTTAATAAAAGCACTATAACTAATATCAAAAAGTCACTCAAAGCTAAACAAAAGATTATACATACCCGGGATTCTCATCCAAAAAACCCCACATTGATTGCTAATATCATAAATACAACACCGCAATCCACCGCATTCCCCAGTTTGTCTGCAAATACCCTAAATAAAGATACCGATTCTGCTAATCAGTCGAGTTCTAGTATGTTAAAAGGCAACAGCACTGGAGTTACTCCAAACCCAACCACCCCATCAGCTGTAATTCCAAAGAGTAGCAATGCGGACAACCTAAATGTCAGTCAAGATCCACTGGCGCAAGTTTCACCCGTGCTAACTTCATCGAATTTTATGTTGCATAGTAATAATTCGGCTGCTAATTTATCGTCAATGGGAAATGTAAACGAAACCCCTGATACTCAGACTAAGCAAACAAAGAAGAGAATATCCAAACAGAATTCAACAAAAACTGATTTTTTTGCGGCTAGATTAGCTAGTGCGGTAGATGACATTGAAAGCAGTGACAGTGATGAAACGTTTGTTTACGAAAACAACGACAATGATATCGATAATAACAATAATGTGGACAATGCTAGTATGAATGGGAGTGTGGCAGCCGTGTCTGGTGTTGGTGCAGGTAGTGCTGGTGCAGGTCTTCGTACACCCTCAATACTTGATGGTGAACAGCTTCATCATTTTTATGAACCTGGAAAACATGCTTTCAAATTGCCATCTAATAAGGCACCTTCGATTGCGAATTCTATGAATAGCACCAATAACATTGACTCACTTCTTAAGAGACCAGCACACCTCAGGGAACTGTCAACGTATTCAACTAGCGAGAGCGAGTTCCGAAACGCGTTGGCTTTTAATAATCCATCTGACAGGTCTGGTATTTCGCCTTCAACCAATCTCATATCTGAAAACATACCAGAATACCAAAGATCTACAAGCATTGCACAATCCATCAACGAAGGCTATAATGATGACACTTTCTCCTACAACGAAGTTGAAGATGACTTGATGGACGAGGAATCCACTGATGATGGAGAGATAACAAAGACAAACAATAGCACTCTTGTCGCGTCAACAAATCAACAACCACAAGCACAAGAACAATCAAGCCAATCTCAACAACAACAGCAGCAGCAACAATTACAAGCTCAGACTTCGACCAATCACTTGCAAGCTCAGACTTCTACAAATCACTTGCAAGCTCAGACTTCTACAAATCACTTACAAGCTCCATCAGCTACGCCATCGATCTCGACAAAAAATGCTTCAAGAAAAAATTACAAATCTTCCACTTCTTCTTCGAAATTGAGATCGACTACATCAAAATTATTTGATAAAAAGGGATCACAGCCAAGAAGATACAGTACTATTCCCGACGACGTTGATATAGAGGACTTTGATGATGAATTGATATATTACGATAATACTATAAGATTCCCTGCTAACGAATCTACTTCCTTGCTAAACCAGAATCACAAAATCCCTCACTATAGATCACTTAATTTGAACTTTCCAGTTGCTAAACGCCAAAACAAACGTTATTTATCAACGGGCCAACCTTTGGATGGATCGGATCGTAGTTCCAATAAAGAAGGAAATAACAACCGAGCATTTCCATTTCCATATCAAGATCAATACCAGAATTTTTACTATGATTATGATGATTTTGACCAAGAGTCACAAAAGTATAGTCCAAACTTTGACTTGCCAGATTTGAATAGAACTGTTTCACGCAATTTCAACAGCAACAACCACACCAATAGGTTTGGAAACGGTCATTTTCTATTGCCAAGGAAGACAGATCAATATAGTAGAAGAGCAGGATTTTTGAAATCGTGTGTCTATACATTTTTGTGTATATTGATTGTTCTTACTATTGGATTTGTATTGGGATTTGTATTGGCAACTACCAAAGACTTGACGAATGTTAGTGTAACCTCCATTGAGAATCCGATAGTTAGTAAAGACGAGTTGGTATTTGATGTTGTTGTCGAGGCATTCAATCCGGGTTGGTTTTCAGTTGATATTAACGAGGTAGAGTTGGACCTATTTGCCCGAAGTGGTTATTTGCCTGATTCCGATGATATCAAACTTCAAGAAAGTGGCTCTCAAAAAGTCGAAACCGTCAAATTGGGCACGATATTGAATCTTGAATCAACAATGAATTTCAAAGGAGGATTTATTTCGAGGGAGCCAACAGTTCAAAAGGCACAAATAAAGTTGTTGGACCCTGGCAAAAATATAACTGTTGAAGCACTATCAGCAAAAGACGCAAAAGATGATGATAATTCGAAAAAATGGGAAATTATTTGCAGCAATCCGTTTGACTTGATAATTACTGGTGTGTTGAAATACGATTTGCCATTTTCTAGAACTATAAGGTCAGTTGTGGTTAGAAAAACAGGTTACATTGATCCTACTTTATTTGTAATACCCCAAGAAGGTTTGATTTGAAGAAAACAGAAGGATCACTATTGCTTTTTATCAAAGTAATTTTTTTTTTCAATTTTTTCTTTTTTTTTTTTTTGATTTTTTTTATTACTTTTGAGAGTTATATATATATAGAGGGCATAGCTCATAGTAATTTTCATTTTAATATTAGAACTATCATTTATTATTTTCAATGTAATACTATTTCATGTAGTGCTTTGTGGTTGGGTAGTCTCCGGAGCAGTAATCTAACATGGTTTACTTTTGGTTCGAACGAAGTACCTTTAGGATTCAGATTGTTCGTAAATGGATTCAATTCCATTAACTTTTTCTGCGGTGGGTTGATCTCAAACAATAATAATATCTTAATAACCATCATATACATTTCCTTCATGACCAAATTGTAACCAGAACACATTCTTGAACCTGCTCCGAACGCAAAATGATGCTGATGGTGTTGGTGATAAAGCATCTGAGATTTGATTTCGTTTGTTGTTGGATCCAACCAACGTTCAGGATCAAACGCAAATGGGTTATTAAAAACATCTGGGTCGTGGTTTGCAGAATACGCATTCATAAACAAATGGGTTCCACTAGGGATAACAAAATTATGATAATGTATAGGTTTCGATGTCAAACGTGGTAAACTCAATGGTAGTACGGTAAAATGGCGCAATGTTTCCAAGATTAGTGCTTGAACATAACTGCAATTCATGGTTTGACTCAGTTGTTCCCATGCAAGAATGATATCATCGTTGGAACAATCGAGAATATTCTCAAGTGCTCGGGTTTGAAAACGTTTGCCTATTTTAGGCTGGGATAAGATACCAAGAAGATAATTCAAATTCAAGGGAGTATTGTCTAAACCAGCACTTACCAATGTCAAACATATACTCTGTATTTCGTGATCTGATAAATGATGATCGTTCTGAAGAATCAATTTCCCTAGAATGCTGTCTGTGTACTCTGGTATGTTTTCAGCAAGCCCTTTTTGAAGATCCGAATAGAGTTTATCCATGTACTTGTTTCTTCTCAAAGCACACACACGAGCAAACTCGGAATTATTAAACACGGGGAACAACCTTAGAAACGGTATTGAATCTTGAAGATTGGAAATCGGTGATCTTAACCTTATAATATTACTTTCCACATCTATTATTTCTTGACCCAATTTGGCATCCTTGTCATAGCAATCCAAATTGATCCCATAACTTAAGAAAATTGCACTTCTTAAAGTAAATTTTTGTAAATAAGGTAGCATATTGATGTCCAGTTCGAAATCTCGTTCAAATAATTTTTGTATCATAAAATTTATTTCATCATCAATTATATCCAGTCTAGATTCAATTTCTTTCTTATTCAAACATTGAGAAATCGTCTTTTTCTTCTTTTGGAACGTTGTACTTGCTGGAGTAGACCCAACAGTGAATCCCTGAATGGCAGAAACCAATCCATGGAACGTATAACTCAACGGCCTCGAGTTATTCTGACAGCTATGATTGATCCATAAGCCAACAACATCGTTAAACGAGTTGACAACAACCACTCTCTTGTTACCTATTCGGATTTGGAAAATCGAGTTTTCGTACAATTTGGACCATGTTAGATAAATCAATGCCGGGTTCTGAAGAACTAGATGAACATGCCCAATAAACGGTAGTTCCCCTGGGATGGTAAAGATATTAGGTATTTCTTTCGGGGTGATTAAATAGTCTATTATGATCGCAACTATAAGACACGTGAATATCATAAAGCAAGTTGATGTGACAGGGTGATCATTTAGATACGCTAGCAAGATTGGTAAAGCTTCATCCCAGTTAATATTCAGTAGCATGATATTTTTTTCTTCGTTTTTTTTTCTTCTATTATTAGTGACAATTGATTCAATGAATCAACACTTGTTAGCAAAGTCTGTTATTTAGGGCGATAGTGACTAATGATTAAGGTAGCAATAGCTTTGGGACGGATGGTGTAACTTTTTTTTTTTTTTTTGCATCACCATGAAATAGTTTTGCAGCATAATCAAATAAAGAGAAAGAAGGGTGCTGACAAAAGCAAATAAAAAAGACTCTATTATTGACAGGATATAAACTTATATATACATGGGTCATCATCATACCATTTCTTCTTTTTCTTTGCCAATGACTTGGTTCTTGTAGAACTCTGTGTGTCGTTCTTGTCTTGCTATGTCGGCTTCTTCCGCAATCAATTCATCAATATCGTAATCGTAGTTATTTGGATTAGTGTCAATATCTAATTTTTCCTTCCTTCTGTTTCTCAACGTAGTGTTAGCATTATCGAATTTGTTCAATTTGATCTTGAGTGGCATGTCTTCAGTAGTTACTTGGAGTTTTTCTTTCAATACGGCTGCTTTATCCTTGAAATAGTGATGGTCTTGAGAATCAGTATTTTCCTGTGTTTCTATTTCATCTGGTGGTAAATAACCATATTGGTGCTGTGATGATTGAGATGGCTTTTGTTTATGTTCTTGACTTTGTTGATGAGTTTTCTGGTGGGTATGGTGTGATCTGTCTATTTCGATTTTGGTCAACCCAGATGCGTACGGTAAGATCAACATTACCGCTACTAGCACAACTGCAATAATTAGAATGGTGAAGAACATAATACGAAATGGCTTGTTCGATGACTTTAAGAAGAGTTCAGATTGGATGATGGTGTAAATTTTTTATTTTTTTTTGTTTGATTCATTCCCGTTTCTGTAGTTGGACGTGTTTTTTATACGCGGGTCGACCACCGGCCGGCACTAAAAAAAAAAACCTCGCAGACCCGAATGGAAAATGTGAGAAGATTTGGCAGCGGCTTTATAAACTCGAAAAAAAAAAAAATGGCTCCACTCTTGTGATTGGTACCTCCATAGCAACTAGTCGTCATCATCATCAACTCAAAGAGTTTATAAAGCATAGACAATATGTTTAGAAGAATTGCATTTACCACCGCAAAGTCGGCCACTCCATTATTTTCCAGACAATTTATACAACCCCGTTTAAACATCATCAAAGGTACAACTGTGGCGGTCATTTCTAGAAGACCTTATTCCTTAAGCACCGAAGGTGAAGCAATAGATGATAAAATAGATCAACTTACTGACAACGAGTATTCACATATAGCCAATGATTATTTAGAAAGCTTATCGGATAGTTTAGAAGAGTTGGGTGAAAGTTTTGAACAGGTTGATTCAGAATTGAGCCATGGGGTCTTAACATTGACTCTACCACCACATGGAACTTACGTTATCAACAAACAGCCACCAAATAAACAAATTTGGTTAAGTTCTCCTCTCAGCGGACCCAAGAGATATGATTTGATTGGTGGCAAATGGATCACATTAAGGGACGGTAGTTCATTGACTAACCTTTTGCAAGAGGAAATATCAATTGCCGTTGGTGAAGAGTTTAAATTTGAAAATACAGAGAACTAGGTCTTGTATATATAATGTAGAGATGTATGTCTTATCAACTTAATTATAGCCAAGGAATACAATGCATATTGGAAAATAATGCGTGAGAACCCAACCACATGAGGTGTCACGTGATTTAGTGTTGTGTTGAAATTTTGTAGTAATTATACTCCGGAACCGCAAGAATCGAGCAACACGCATGGCTGTTGCAGGCTTAGAAATGTCGATATTACCACGAGATGATTTATTTGAAATCGGTGCGTGATGCCTTTGTTAAAAAATAACTGAATCATACCTTTAGAGGAAGAAGAACCGTGTTTATAGTGTCACTGATCATGTCTGACAACTAGTATAGCCTCTGTATGGTGTGAATTATTTTTTTGGGGTTGATTTTTTTGAGGCAATGACAATTTCAGAAGTGACGCTACATGTATTAACAAGTACAAGATGAAATTTGGCAGAGAAATTAATGAACTAATTTTTTTTTTCTTGTCAAGGGGATCTTCCTTTATAAGTACAAAACTTTTCCATTTTTTTCCAACTTTTCTTGTAGAAACTCTTTCGTTAAAGTATATTAAAATCCAATTATGTCAAATAGAGAACCTCCAAGATTGCCAGCTGGCTGGAAAGCTCAATGGGATGAAGAGTACCAAAGATTTTTCTACATCAATGAAAAGACAGGCGAGTCCACATGGGACTTACCAACAGAAGAAGCACGTGGAAATGAGTCAGGATCTACCACAACAGCAACAAAACCATCTTCCACTCCAGGAAGCAACGACAATGGCGATGAACAAACAGACAGAGGTATTGGATCATTTGTCTTGAATCAAGCAATGGGTTCTAAGAAGAGCAACAATGGGGTTGAATCCTTCATCATGAACCAGGTCATTTCCAGCGTTACAGGTTCCAAAAAACATAACAACAACAGTGGTGGCGGTGGTGGTGCTGCCTCGTTAGTTAGCAGTTTATTGTCCGGAGGAAATAATAATCACAATAACAACAACAACTACAACAACAACCACGGTGGTCAGAACCAATCCTCAATGGGATCTTTGGTTGGAAGTTTCTTGTCTGGAAACAGTGGTCACCAAAACCAAGGTTCATACAATAACCAAGGATCACACAACAATCGTCCACAACAATCGGGTATGGGTGGTGCTGCTGATTTGATTGGAAATTTCTTGGGAGGAAACAACCAGCACCATAATCAAGGAAACAACTATGGTTCTGGAAATCATAATAACCAAGGTGGTGGATACAATAATTACAACTCAGGATATGACAATAATAACCATGGTGGTAGATTCAATGATAATGGGGGAAGATTTAATGACAATGGCGGTAGATATGATAACGGAGGAGGTTTTAACACTGATAATAGCTTTGGCTATGGTGGTAGAAATGATCGTTATTAAAAGAGTGTAGAATATATAGTTTTAAACAAGCTTGAATAAAGATATTTTATTGTACTACTTTTAATGTATTCAGTTAGATGCAAGATCATAGCTGACTTCATTATCAAAGGAGTCTATGCCATGAGTTGTAATCCTTTTTATCAAGCATTATGTCATAATTTTCAACGCCAGTGTTGCCAAATTGGCTACTGCGGCTTTTTGACCAACAATCGTAATACAAACAAAAAAAAAAAAAATCGCCTGAACCAATTTCCTTAACCACTCGCCGACTTTAAACTCGACATCAGATAATTATTATCCTTTTAGTTCTATATTTGACGTGAAGCTATAATTATTTAACAAGAGGAGAGAATGGCGAAACTTAGACGGGTTAAAGGTCCGAAACTATCCACTGATAAAGTCTCCATAGTTCGCGAGATGGGAAGGCGTTACAAGAATGCAAAGCTAACAGTCACAATACGGTTAGATCCTAAATTGTTAAAAGAGATAGAAGATAAACTGAATAAAAAGGGTTTAGATGAAAACTCACAAGAGAAACAACAATCATTATTACCACGCACACTGACATCTACTGAATCAAATGCAGGTTCTAATCATAATGAAGATAAAGATGACCAACTTGATAGTGATTTAACTTCAATAGAGGACGATATAGCGGCGTTCTTTACTGAAAATGCAATGTTGATGTCAGCTGGCCAGCCAGTCATTCCTCAGTTTTTGGAATCATCGACAGCACCTCAACCGAAACAAGTATCGAAACCACAACAACCTTCTAATCCAAAACGGCAAAAAAATACTAAACATTCAACAGAATCACCGGCACCAGAGGCATATAAGGTAATACCCAAGAATGTATCACCCATGGTGAAAAACGAGATGCGTTTTATGGAAGACGAATTTGCACCAGTGGATAGGATGATATTTTCATTGAAGGATCCATTGGGAGGAGGAAGGATAAACTTGCCTGTGAAATCTAAGTCATGTGTACATTTCCAGTGTTTTGATTATGAAAATTTTTGTCTTTTCAATAGAATTACAACCACTATCAAAGACATTACCAGAAAGCATTTGGTGGTACAGAATCGTGCTCAACTTGCTCATATACAGCATCAAGTTAATCAACAACAAGCTCAACTGCAACTACAGAAGCAAGGTCAACTTAATACACATCATATGAATTCACAATTTCCCCCACCAACTCAACATCATTATAACAATGCTCAATATCCGTTTCAATATTCGACACAAGGTCTACCGAATCAGCAAAATATGTCCGTTCCTGTACCTGGTCTAACTGGAATTCACAACTACAGACCATCATCATCGAATTTGGTTCCTATGGCTCACGGAAACAACAACACGAGTATGAACAATGTAAGTCTTCCTGGAATAAACTATCTATGTGCACCTACAAACCAACAATATGTGAATATCATTAAGAATCCAACACCTCAAAATGGAAAACAGAGTGACTCGTCAGAGCACCCAATCTATAAATGTCCAATCTGTGATATTAAATTTTCATTGGGTGAATTGAACATTAGCGATGGGTTCAATTTTTTCATAAAGTCTACACCAAAGGAAATAGACAGAATTGAGTTATTAATTGAATTGGAGAAATATCGTTTGATTGATGATAGTCGGGCAGGTCCAACAAGAACTAGAAAAAATGATTCGAATGTAGAAGAAGTGGTGGTGTTGAGCTCCGACGATGAAGATGATGAAACACCAGTACGTGCTCCAGTTAAGAAGAAACGACCAGATTTTTATGAGAGAGCACAGAAATTTTTCCAAGAGGGTGCAAATAATGGGAATAGATATGGCGATGGGACCAGTTGGGATGACCCAGTAGTTCTTGATTAAATAGATTTCGTAACAGTTGCTAAAAAAGCCCATAACAATTTTTTAATTCCCGTAGTTTTTTTTTTTTTTT